>BPLR01012270.1:0-78754 GCA_021605095.1 Caerostris extrusa | reverse complement strand
AAGAAGGTAAAACTATTATACCAATTATTAATATTGGATGTAAGGAAATAATTTTTAAAAGAAAATCAGAACATTGGAAATGTAGAATTAGTGGAGGAGTCAACTTGGAACCAGATTTAAATTATGTTAATTTGATTAATGACACTTCTTCAGTAGAAATATTAAATGTTAGTTCAAATAATGTAGGGGCAAAATCCTATAAGCTTAGAACAAATAAAAGTTAATAAACACTAACTGAACAACAACAAGAAGGACATTGTTGATTTGTTGAAGGAGTATAGAGACTGTTTTGCATTAAACATATCGGAGTAGGATGTACAGGACTGATAAAAATGGATATTAAAGAAGTTGAGGGTTCAAAACCTGTATGTATGAAACCATATAAAACAAATTCAGCGAAAAGAAAAGCAATTAAAAAGAAATCGTTAATGAATGGAAAGAACATGGTATTGTTAAAGAAACACGTTCACCATATTCAAGACCTGTTCTTTTAGTGCGTAAGAAAACTGGTGAAAATCGACTAGTTATTGACTATAGAAAACTAAATAATCAGGCGATCAAGGATAAATTTCACTCTTCCCAAAATTGATGATCTTTTAGAACAACTACATGATTGCAGTCTGTTTGCAACTCTCGATTTGGCTCATGGTATCTACAAATCCCGTTGACAGAAGAAGCCAAATTAAAAACTGCATTTATCACACCAGATGAAACTGGACAATTTGAAAGAATGATATTTGGATTAACAAATGCACCAGCAGAATTTCAACGTTTAATGTACCATACTTTAGGTGGCTTATGCAACAAAAAGATGTTTATGCTATCTCGACGACATCCTTGTACATGCCAAAACTTGGGAAGAAATGATTAAAAAATTAGGTAAAGTATTCGAGGCTTTACGAAGCTAAGTTAACATTAAAATTGTCTAAATGCGAGTTTGCAAAAAGATGAAGTAAAATTTTAGGCTTCATTATTAATAAGAATGGGATTAAACCAGGCCCAAGAAAGGTAGAAGTAATTTCTAAATTTCCCCAACCAACAAATTTGCATGAAGTTAGACGCTTTCTCGGCTTAACAATTTTTTTGGAGATTTATTCAAATTATGCTATAAAAGCAAAACCTCCGACTGACCTAACTAAGAAGAACGAAGATTTTTAAGTGGGGAGAAAAACAAGAACAATCTTTTAATGTTTTGAAAAATGAATTGACTCGACAACCTACTTTAGCACTCGATAATCCCGAAGCTAAAACTGAAGTTCATACCGATGCAAGTGCAGAAGGTATCGCTGGCATGTTACTTCAAGTTGGAAATGATAACAAGTGGCACCTAGTTTACTGCGTTAGCAAGAAAACGACTGAAGCTGAAAAGAATTATTCAAGGAAATTGGGTTAATGGCTATTGTATGGACATTAGAACGATTGAGGCAATTTTATTGGGAATAAGTTTTACAGTTGTCACTGACTGTCAAGCATTAATTTATGAATGCCAAAAATCATGTAATCCTCAGATAGCAAGATGGAGTATACTTATTCAGGAATATGATTTGAAGTTCGCCACAGACCAGGCATAAAAATGACACATGTTGATGCGATGAGTCGAGCTCCGTTTCAGAATCGGGAAGATACTATAACAAACCTCATAGAGAAGAAATTTGAAGTATGCCTATATTAAGTGAAGATGAACAAATTTTGATCATTCAACATGCTGATAAAGATTTAAAAATTGACTGACATTTTAAGAAGGAAGAGCATGAAAGAACATATGAAGAAAAGCAACAAATTGTTAATTTTGCCTTCAAAAGAAACCGAATCTATAGGAGAATCAAAGAAAAGGGAAAAGAGAAACTTCTGTATGTGATTCCAAAAAGTATGAAAAAAGTACTGCTGTGAAATTTCACGACCTTATGGGACATTTTTCTGTTGATAGGACTGTTAGCAAAATAAAAAGAGTTATACTGGTTTCCATACATGAAGCGTTACTTACGGAAATATATCTCAATGTGTTTCGAATGTTTAGTCAGCAAGACTCCAGGTGGAAAACAACAAGGATATCTACACCTGATTAATCCTGGAAAAAGACCATTTTCAGTTGTTCACATAGACCATTTAGGACCTTTAAGTGAAAAAAGCACACGAGGAAATCGAGATTTATTAATCATAATTGATAACTTCACAAGATTTACCAGACTTTGTCAGTCAAAAATACTGCCTCCCAACATGTTTTAAAAGCTTTGAAAAACTTTGTTGAAGATTTTGGATTACCTGACCAAATCATAAGTGATAGAGGAGGCTCCTGTTATACATCGCGCATCAATTTGAAAAGTACTGTCATGATAACGGAATAAAGCACACCTTGAATTCTACTCAACATCCTATGGGCAATGGCATGGTAGAACGAACCAACAGAACAGTCCTTTCTACAATAACGACGTCCATGAAAGATTCATGACATAAAGATTGGGATTTACATATAAAACAAGCAGAAAGGAATTTGAATAATACGGTGAACAAAACCACAAATAAAACGCCATTCGAAATTCTTCATGGCTATTCACCTAGATTTAATGACGGAGTCCTTCGAAGAGTCGCAGATGAAAGTATTGATGAGTGGACTGATCCCAAAAACGTTCAACAAGAAACTAGAAGTGTAATAAACAAGAATCAAGACAAAATGAAGAAGTATTACGACCAGAAAAAATGCCGAACAATTACTTTTGAACCGGGGAAATAGTGGTTGTTCGACGTTCAGCAAAATCAACGGGAGAACCTACCAAGACTCAAGCAAAATATAGAAGACCCTAATTGTGACTGAGGTCCTCCCCAACGATACTTATCGAGTGACTCAGCTGGAAGAACAAGAGCGAGGCAGATTCTACCTTACAACAGCACACGCGAGTCAACTCAAGCCATGGCGACTTCATAAAGATGATTGTGACTCGGATGATGAGGAACCCCTGGGATCTTCTAGTGTCTCTCCAGATAATCCATGTAGCGACTAGTGCCCCATTCATCAATAACTATAAACATTGTTCCTGAACTTTTTTTTTATCTGAACTTTTTAGGAACTCATTTGGACAATAATCATATTAGAACTTTAACATCTTTTTTTTTATTACATGTTTTATGTGCTGTATATATATATTGTGTTTATTTTGTATATGGTAAAGTGTAATTACTAAGTAAAATTTGTGGCAATTGAGGGCAATTGCTTGGTCAGGATGCCCGAATGTAAACTATTTGTCATTATAAATGACAATAGATGGCCACGACCAAGAGCTCTTCCATAACTTCTCCTCCTGTAACTCCATGTAAGGGCGAATGTCTTATACGGGGATGAAAAATGTAACAGCAAGGGCAGAAAAAAAAAGGAACGCGAGTGTGGTTGGCAGGCAGTTGCTCGAATCACGTATTGTTGGAATGTGAATAAATACTTTATATGCATCAACTGAAAGTGTGTTAATTTATGGGAACAGAAAAAGAAGACAACAGGTGATAATATTGAGCGTCATTTACTCTAATAACACAAGCAATAATGTAGATTAATTTTTTATTAAAACAGTAATACACACCTTAGTAATGATATTTGAAATTGAAACATGTCTTAATATCTTTCCCAACTCTATTAAGGAACACTTAGAGGGTCATACTTTTCTAATAAATAGCTTTGAATAAGCAATCTTTAGTTATACATACCTGGTATTATGCCTGTATTATACAAAATGCTCACACCATTACCAGTTTTGGGTACCTTCACTCTTCTATTGTTCAATAATTTCTTCAGTAGTGAACCCAAGAGGGAATTCAGTATTACTTTTGCACTTATTTGACCAACTTTCAAACCATGTGTTAAGACATTTAGAGGAAAACGAAAATCTAAAATGTTAATCAAAGCTTCTCTAGGCTGTGTGAAGCATGGTTCACACAGCCTAGTGGATAGTGCATTGTGTGTCTGAGCTATCAGACCTTGGTTTTGAAACTCAAAACGTGATGCTAAACCAAACATTTCTGTGTCTATACAGGAAATGGGCATGATAAATTTGTAGGTTGGAATGTCCCATAGTTTGAGAACCACTGGTATATATTTCAATCTGCTTGGAACTCTGTGTGTTCAGAAGCTGTTAACTTAAAATAGCTTGTTACATACTCTGATGTATCTTTCTGATTTTACTGAGACTTTTAAACTATGTTAAAATTATAAAAAAAAAAAAAAAAAAATAATAAAATTGATTTTTGTGTTCATTTATATTTCAAAAATAATAGAGTAACATATTTTTAAGACGTCTTTTTTTTTTTCATTTTTATTAATTCACCTTTTGACACTCTGTTATACAAATTGTTTTATTCTGAGTTTTAATGAAAATACAAATGAAGCGATTTTGAAAATAAAGAGAAAATTTCTATTATAATTAAATTTTTTTCTTAATGTTGGTTTCATATAAATGAAAATTAACATTGAATTTATTGTATGTTTTTAGAATTCATTTTCTTTTTCTTTTAAGGTGTTCAATCTGCTGCTGTCAATGTCATTTGTGAATTAGCTCGAAAAAATCCTAAGAATTATCTTTCATTAGCTCCAGTCTTTTTCAAATTGATGACAAGCTCAACAAATAATTGGATGCTAATAAAAATTATCAAATTGGTAAGTTGAATATCTTGTGGTTTAATAATTTTAGAATTCAAGGTTGTTAGCATTATATTCATATTTTTATGGTATAATTCAGATAATACATTTTCTTATTGTTAGATCTTAAAAGTTTTCAACTGTAGTTTAAGAGGTTCTGTAATGACTCATAAATATATAAATTTTCTCTTCTATAGTCTTATGGATTATTAAAACTTATGTATTTTACATTTTTATGTAATGCATCGAAATTCATTCAGTATGTGTTAGTGTGTATGTGTGTATTTCTAATGACCTTTAAACAATTTTTGCTTAGTTCCTAATTACTGTAAATTTGCTGATACATAATATGTACTCAATTAGGTTAGGAAATTGGGGCAGGCAAAAAAATTGGAGGAACTTTTATTTTTAAAATCATTTTCTATTTAATTTTGCGTGGACTTCTTTTACTCATAATGTGAAATGTTTATTTAAAAAAAAATTGAAATTATATTGTTATCTAAAAACTAATTGCTTTGAGATTCTTCTGGCTAAGTATTTGGTATCATTTCTGAAGTTAGCCTCTAACTAATAAAAGTTTCTGAGAATTATATGATTTTTTTTTTTGCCTGCAAAATATTTTATGAATTCTGTACCAAATAATTAGTATATCTATTTAAGTAAATAATGTGTTTCTAAAAGAGGCTTTTTAATATTAAGGATTATACATAATTTGCTTGTTTAAATTATTAAAATCTTAAAAAAATTGCCCAAAATCAGTCGCCATTTTCACTTTGAAGCTTAGAAATTATCACATATTTCTGACATGGTGATGAGAAAATGTATAATATATAAATAATATGAAATGATTCATATTCATATTTTTTTTTTACTTAAATTATATTACTTTAAATAACATAATCCTCCTTTAGTTTTTCTCAGTTTTTTTTCCTCCTCATTCTTTTAGTATGTACATTGCGTTCATTTTAAAAAAGGCATGGAAATGTTTAAAAAGTTGTTACTGCTAAATTGTTCTTAAATAATTATTGGTTGTATTTTATATTTATTAATATCTTATTTTAGGGAGTGAAAACATTTTTATTTTAATGTATAATTAATTTCAATTTATTAGGTTAAGAGTCTGTCATGTATGTATTTGTTACAAGAATGATTCATAACACAAAATAAAAAAAAAAACAAATATGTGCCTAGTTAGTATGGAGTTAATAATGAATGTACATAATATTCTCACATTTTAATAAATTTAGAATTAATCATATGAGACATTAATTTAGCAAATAAATTGTGTTTCTTGTCGATTTTAAGTCATAATACAAGTTTTTAAATTGTGTGCTAATGAATTTCTTGATTTATCTATTTTTGAGTCAATTTACTTCATTTTTTATGCATAGTATTCAAAATCATAGTGCTTGTCGTATGTATGTATGTATATAATATATTTGAATATTATTTATTTTATATTTTTATGTTATTAATGTTTTAGCTTATACATAAGATTGAATTTTTAGCTTTTGCATTGTTAAATAAATGTGCTGTTCCATTTTTACTAATATATTCGATTTTAGTTTGCATAATTACATGCATGTTTTGCTAATCCTTTTGCTCTGGGCATGTGTGAATGTTGTTTCCGTTCCACCTCTCCTCAGTCATTCTCTCCCTCTTCCAGTTTGCTGTTCTGACCTACATTGAACCCAGACTGGGTCGAAAATTGAGTCAGCCTCTCATTAATATAATTCGCAGGTAATAAATGTCTTTCCAATGAAATCCTTTTCTCATCTCCTTTAACTTTCATTCTTGTGAGGATCACTTTTTTTATTAGTTCAATTAAAACCTCATTGCATGAATAATTTGAGATAAATTTTTATTTAATTGTCTATTTTAAAACTGCTCATCTTTTAATTCCTTTTCTTTTTATTTCAAGATTGCTCCTTATTTCAACATTTAATTAAAAAAAAAAGCTTCCCTTTATTACCTGCACTATTATTGAAAAGAAAAAAAATACATTGTGGGTGATGCTTTATTTTGCATAATTGTTTTAGTGCATTTTGCTTTTTATGTATGATGTATATACATATATTTATTAATCTTGAATGATATTTTTTTGTTGCATTCATCATATATTTGGCTGTTCTCATTAAGTTGCGTTTATTTTGTGCTTACTTTTGTAATATCTCATGCCTCAAAGTTTTGTGTGCTAAAGTCTTCGAATTGTCAGTTTCTGATGCGTCCAGTCGGGTTCACAGTTTAGTAAAGCCTTCTAATAGGTTTCCCCTTTTGCAGTTTGGTGCTCTGACTCCTCTAGAACCTAGACTGGGTAAAAAGTTGATTGAACCGCTCACTAATTTAATCCACAGGTAAATGCTTTTAAGTTTGTATTTGCATGCCTTTATTTTTTTAATTTACCATTTCTTTAGATTATTTTTTTTTTGTGCAGGTTTGATTTTTGCTTTTATTATATTTTTAGTTGAAAAAGTTAATGCAGCATAAAGCTTTTGCTCATTATTATTTTAGCTGGGAGAGGGAAACAGTATGAAAATTATAGATAATTTTGTATATTTCCACCCAAATTAATTTTTTTATCCTGAGCATGTTATGTAAGCCATCAAATTATTCTGCCAGTGTTGATTAGTATTTTTCTACCAATAATTTTTGACTTATATTTTGTGTATAACTTCCATATGAAGATATAAGTATTGTTAAATCTTTTTTGTTTGGTTGCAAAAATGTTAAAAAATTTCTTTTAATTTCAATATACTGTCTAGTTAAAAATGTTTTATCTCATAGTACCATTTTTTTAATTGACATTTTTATCTTCCTACTCTTATATGATCTTTTAATTTTATCTCCATTGATGAACTTTTACTTTGACATTTTATAAAAATTGTTTATACAAAAATTTTTAAAAACAATTATCATATTTTCCTTTCTATTAATTGCTAATTATTATACTAAAAAGTCATAGAATTTCTTGATACAGATTTGTAGGTTACTGTGGCAACCTGCCGCCTAAAAAACTTTAAGTAAATATAGATTCTAAGAAAACACTTCATAAAAACTGCCTTTTGCCTGTGACAAAACTTAAACATAAAATAGCTCTTGATGATAAAAGGGAACTGCATTTTTTTATACAGGGCAGCAAAATGTGATGTGCCTCATATTCTGATAAATGCAAATTGATAAAAAAAAGATCTGGAATCGAGTCACAGATAAAAATGAAATGCTTTACAAAAAACCAAAATTAATGATTGTTACTAGAAATAAAAATGGAGGATAACATTTATTTTACTAGAATTTCCAAATAATATTAGTTAGTTTACTAGTTAATTTAAGTGGAATATTAAACTTATCAAAAATCAAATTTTCGTAATTGGTTTTATATTTTGGAATTCTGTAATAGGAATTGTAACAAAAGTTTATTTTTCTTTATATGAGTGATCTTGCTCATGATTTGTCTTAAAAAAATATATATTTTGAGTAGTCTTGAATTATGTTTTCATAATTTCTTTCATTTTCATTCTTAAAGTCAGTATAACTTTTTTGTCTAAATTAAAAATTACAAGTTTGAACTAACTTTTTTTAATCAACACAAATTTGATAATTGCATTGATAGTTCTTATTTTTGTTTGAAAATAAGAACTATCAATATGTATCGAATTTTATGAAACATTAATATATAATGGAAAGTCTTCCATTTTAAAAGTGTATAGAAATATGTGTATGTTATGTTTTCTTTTAGGCCAATTTCATATAGGTATGAAACAGAAATAGTTGATTTATTAAGAAATAGCAAAAACTTTGGCAAATACATTTTAGGCATAGTTCTTGTGAATGATTCATTTATTCCATTATATTTAAATATTAATAAAAAAATTAAATTTTCTATCACATTTTGTAACTTAAATTAAATCAAGCATATTGCTTTATACAATATATTCATTTTATGGACACATATACCAAAATAAAAAACTTTGGATAAAATATTCCATAGCTTTGAAATTTGTTATGCATAAATCAGTTAAGAACACGCAACTGATTAGCAGTGTATGTTAATTATGTGTCTGTAATACCTCTTGTTCAAGTTGTGTAAAAGGTTAGAATAAAGAGTTGTATTGGAATTGTATATTCTTGTTGTTCTGTTTAGGAAGCTTAACTGCTTGTCTCATAAAAAAAATGTGTGTGTGGGGGGGGGGGGCTGTTGAATAAGCATGTATCTTAATTTAACCTAAGGAAGAATCATGGTTTGTTCAAACTGTTCTTTGTACTCCCAAAAAATTAATACATGTGTTGGATGAAATCAAACTATATTTACATGAATATGGAATGTGAATGCAAGTGAAATGGATATATTGCATGAAAATTTGCAACAGCCTTGTCACAAAACAGCTTCTGTGTATCGCTATTAACAATATCAACCCCATAGGTCAGGAACAAAGACTGCTGTACAACAACCTGTATTGGCATTTGCCATTTGATATCATCTACAATAGCTGGAAATAGTGCTCTTTGCTATAACTACTTTTGACTGAACTCTACTACAAATGTCTGCGATTGATAGTGCACAGACCATCACAGATGGAAAACAGTTGCATATAATGTTTTCGATACAGTGACAGACTAATTGACTTTTGTATTATTCATCTCCATACAAATCTGCAACCATCTGTTATGGTAAGGCGATCAGGCATTAAATTTTATCATGTACCTTTTTTATATGAACTTCTAGTGCCTTTATTTGCCTTTTTGGGGCTTTCCGTAAGGCCAATTTTTAACAGAATATTGCCAGACATGAGTTCTTTAACATCAATCAGGTTTTGGTACGATTCTCTCCATTTTCTATATTTATTGCAAATTGAACACTTTTGGTCAATGATTGCCATGCAACTGGCACATTACACTCTACATGCTGCTATTTCAGATAAATTTCAGTTATAAGAAGAAGCACATGGGCTGACAGATCCAAACATGTATCCAAAGTTTTTTATTCATTATCAAGATATGTGTAGCAGGTGTTATTACAGTGCTTTGTAGATATACAAAATACTGATGTTTTCACTTTGCCAAAACTCAAAAAGATGTTTAATTTCACTAAATTCATCACTACACTCTATTTATTGTAATATAATATAGCTTTGATATTATTTAATGTTCATAGTTTTGCATTTTGGTTAGCTATTATGTGTACTAATTATGTTAAATACAAAAATATGCTGAATTTAAAATTATAAAAAAGTGTTTTAAGAATTATATAAAAAACCTTATGATGTGATTGATGTGACCTTATGATGTGATTAAGTTCCCTCTATAATTAATTCATTTTAAAATATTAGTTCTCATTTGTTAAAAATATCAAAAATTAAAATATTATGAAAATTAATGTTCTACAATGCTATTTTAATTATTATGCAATTTGATTGAATAAGTTGATTAATTTCTAAGATAAATCAACTTAGCTCTAGTATTGATTTGAATTTGTGGATATTGTTATTCACAAGGCTTTAAAATTGCTAATCATCATCATATTAACTTATGAGTTGGAAGTATTATATCAATTTTAGCTTTTAGAAGCCTTAAAGTTAGCATAAAACTAAAGAGTGATATTAACATTAAAGATATGTTTACTACAAATAATCTTAAAATTTACTATTTCATTGCTTATTCTAGATCATTAACATTTCTTTAATTTTTTTTTTAAATTTACATTATGTTGATTATATGAATACTTTGTTTTTAAGCAAAATCCTGTAAAATTAAAAAAAATTGCTCTGACATAATAACTTTTTCAATCAGATATAAATGTAATTTATTGTGACTTATGTATTTAAAATTTTACAGTACATCTGCTATGTCTCTTCTATATGAATGTATTAATACTGTCATAGCAGGTATGTTGTATTTTTAAAAAAAAAAATTTTGCGTATGCCATAGATATTCAGTTAATTTTTATATTAGATAAGCTGTATACTGTTTCTTGCTGAGCTTAATGGTACTGAAATGATATTTCTTTCCATACTTTAAAGTATTTGTTGTAAAAGAGTTTAAAAATGTACTAGTAAAATATTTGTTTCTTCACATGAATGAATGTTTTCCTTTTTTTTTTTTGTATTTTTATAGCAAGGCTCTGCATTGTTGCGTGTTTTAAATAATGACTTACCAGCAATTACTTATATTGTGTGTTTAAATAATGACTTACTAGCAATTACTTACATTGTTAATGTATGCTAAAGAATTTTTTTTTTTAGTTTCCATTTTGGTATTTAAACAATAAAAGAAATGTTATTTGGTACATGCTTTTATTTCATATTGTGCAATTCTTAAAATATGTCGATGTATTTCTAATAAATATCATTTTTACCAGAAGGCACTATGCATATATGTGTAGCTGATCAATCATGATTGTTGATCTATTTACATCAGTGTGCCTTTCTAAAGTTTTAAATTATAAGCTTTGTATGAACAATTTCAAAGTTATAAAAATTTCTGTTAGTGGTAAAGATATAGTTTATTATTAAATATCAATGATTTGAATTTTGCTTTTATTTATGAATGTATACAAGATTATGAAAAGATTTTTTGGCAAAGCAGTATTCTCAAAATTCTTGACTATGGGTTCAAAGGCAACAAAGCTATATAAAAGGATTTTTAAAGTATGAAATCTTAAATCTTCATTGCCATAAACTGCAATCTCAAGAAAAGATTGTTTTTTTAAATGTGTATTTATTAATAATATTATGTCTATTCTTGAGGCTGACATGTAGCATGCTGAACAATTAAAATTTCTTCCTTTTAAAAATCAAAATTTTTTTTTATTTGTTTAAGCTTTGGTGACTTTATATTGCCCACATCTGATATAGCAGCAGCTAGTACATTGGAGGTTGAATTCTGTAGTTGTTTCATTTGTTTTGTAAAATTGAATAATTTTTTTTTTTTTTTGTGGGAATGACTTGGAGATGCATGGAATTCTTTTATAGTGAATGCCATGAGTTTGTTATAGACTGATTATGCATCCAAGTCTCTTATTTTCTTTTGTTTT
The DNA here is from genome assembly GCA_021605095.1 of Caerostris extrusa. Taxonomy (NCBI): domain Eukaryota; kingdom Metazoa; phylum Arthropoda; class Arachnida; order Araneae; family Araneidae; genus Caerostris; species Caerostris extrusa. Next base: position 67,103 of record BPLR01012270.1, on the reverse strand, counting down.
CCTTATGTTCTGCCATTTCTTGCGGTTTATATTTATACACATCTGTAGATATCCAGTGTTGCTACACTACAGAAAATAAAAAACATATTTAGTTTTGGTAAATTTTGTTAAAAAAAAATATTGAAAAATTGAAGGTAAATTATAAATCACGAATACGAAACACATCTGATAATAATTAAAAATTATTTGGGAAATTGTAAAAAAAAATTATACTATATGATTATTTATAAATGAAAATGTAAAAGAAGATTATTTATTAAAGAATGTAAAAGAAATATTAAACTTTTTTAATAGAGCATTTGAAAACAATATAAAGAGTGTAGTATGGGGCCAGACTCTCAATTATACAAAAAATAAGGTTTTTACTCAATGAAAAAGTTCTTATAAGTATTTTTTAAATTATTTTTGGCTTCAGATAAAATGAAAAAAAAAAAAATGCTAAATTTAAAGAACTAATATTAAACTGCTAAGTTTCATAGTTGTTAAATTTCAAGAAATATTGACACAAAAAAATATCTTGATTTTGTGTATATAATATATAACCTTTTTTCCTTTTTCAAATATTAAGTATAAAATATATTGATTTGTAGTCTTCATAATAATATCCTGCTTCGCTTTAATTTTTTTAAAAAAATTTTGTGTTTTATTAAAACTCATCTAATTTTCTATTTTAAAAATGTTCATCTTTTTTAAAAATTAATTACATGCTTTAATGTCTTCCTCTTTTTTTTTATAGTTTTGATATCCATATCATCTGGAATGCCCAATCACTCTGCATCAATTCAGGTATATAAATGTTTTTAAAGAATTTAAATGTTTTTTAACTACACTAATAGATTAAATATATAGTTGCTCCCACAAAAGTGTTACATGTTTTAATAAAATACTGTTCTATGCATAAAAATTAATATTTAAGAATGAGATTTTTTAAAATATGTATAATCTTTTTTAATGAAACTACATTAAATGTTTTAAAAATGTAGTAAAAACTTTTTATTTTGGAAAATCAATAATAAAAGAAAGAACAGTTACCTTACAAAAAGACCTTGTACACTAAGAAAAAATCTCTCCATATTTAAATTAAATAAAATATTCTGGTGAAATAGGTACTTAATAGGATATTCTGCAACATCCACAACTGATTTAAATGTGAGCATTGAGTTCACTAGATTTTTGTTATTTCTGCATCAATGTTCATACATTCTTAGATTATTACTATTGTTAATTTCGTTTTCGTTATATCTTCATACTCTAACCTCCACTTTTCACCAATTGTGTTCAATTAGTTGTAAATTCGACGACTAAGGGGCTGTTTTCAGAACTTAGAACAATTAGAGACACCAAAACTGAAATTTGAGAGCCATTTATTGAGAATCGTTATCATGATATAAAACAAAGTTTACTTAAAGAGCATGGTTTATTATGCCAACAATAAATACCAAATTACCTAGTTCTTTTGTTGACATGCACCTATACACAAAAATACCTCCACCGCCATGCTTTACTATTCCAATTACGTTCCTCATCTCTATAAAATTACCGTATATTACCATATGTGTAACACGCATTTTTAACACAAAAATACGATCGAAATTTACTGATGCGCTTTTATACGGCAGATATAAAAATTATAGCATAAAAAAAAAAATTAGATTTCTACATTTATCTTTTGTTTATTTAAAAGAAATGACATACCTTATGAACTTTCGTTATTAGACAACATGAAAAGTTCATCATATTTTCTTCCGTTATATTTTCAGGCACAACATCGAATTCTTTTTTATCTTCAATATCACTGTTACTTTGGTCCATAAATAAATCATCTTCCGTTCCATCTAAATTGTTAGATATGCTACATTTTTCAAATGACTTTTGAAGTACGTCAGGCTTAATTTCATTCTCATTTTGTATATGTTTTTTCACCTTCCGACATCATCATATTCCACTATCGTTTCAAATTTACTTTAAATGGTTTATTGTTATGCACATCTAAAGGCCGAACTAATGGCGTTAATCCGCCGGCAATAACTGTTATGTCTGTGTTGCACTCTGACAGCAATTTCTTCTTATAATTCATTAGATGGAATCTGATTGAGTCATAAACTATGACTTACTGGATTCTTTAAAGCGTCCCTTAATACTTTTGCCAAACACTTCTTATCCACAATTTTACACCATTTTTGTCCCTCCATCCTTCTCGTGCATATGAATGAAAGCACTTTTAGAAAAATTAGATTTCTTCATAATTTTTTAAAAAATAGCCATGGGCTTTAATTTTGTACTGTTCGCTAAGCAGGGGAGCACTATGGTGAAGTGAGATTTTTAATGACTTGTTGTTATGTGAACCGTTTTTGTTCTTTTCACATCAATTAATTTCCTATTTTTGCTTTCATAAATCAATGACATACTTTTGGAGAATTTGTTGTCCAATTTCTTTAGGAAGCATTTGTGAAACTTTTGTTTTTTCTAGCAGAACTAAATTATTCCATGCCAAAAATCGGCTACTCCAACTCAAAGTTGCTTTAAAATTTTCACTTTAAAGGTTTTTCTTTTTTTTTTTCCACTCTAAAGCATATAAATGTACACTGTTTCTTGTTGCAATTAATCCATTCTGGCAATTTTGGGACCCAGTTCATAGCACTTACTTCTAGGATAGTCCATTTCGTTATTCCTTCTCACAAAACACATTTATTTCTTGGCATATTAATGATTTTTCTTTCATTCAAGGAGCTTTCACTAACATCGAACATAACATCTTTGCTGTCGCACGATTTCCATTTTCTTTTGCAAATTGAATCACTTTGATTTCGAAATAGGGTTTGCTTTGTTTCGTAAGCCCTATATTTACTACTGAAAAGGATACAATGGACTTGATTGAACATGCTACAGAGAGTCTCGGACACATTCTGATTTGTTTCAAGATAAATCGTCCGCCTTGTACGTCACACAAAAGTGAGGGAAAAACGAAGTCTGTAGAAATGCGCGGAAAATCCTGTACCATGGCTCCAATTTTGACTTCCCTCCTTTATTCCTGCACTTTATGGTTGTAGTTCGAGAAGTATACCATTATTCAAAAGTCTAGAAAAATCTTTCGAATAAATGACTTCAAAAGATAAGAGCATTGCAAATGTACATTTCAGGTTTCTTCGTAAAAAAAAAAAAAAAAAAAAAAGTGCGCGTTATACGGCGAATATAGCTAAAAATTAAAAATGGAGTTTGAAAGTATAGGAGTGAGTTATTCGTCAGAATATATGATATTATGCCCTTAGAACAAAAAAAAAATGTTAAGTTTGCTTGGAAAATGTTAAATTGTTTCAGGCTTATTCACAATTGATTTTGTAAAAGAAAGAACAACTTTCTTTTTTTTTTTTTGCACTTACAAAAATAATTTTTTTTTAGGCAGAAGGCCTATGCAATCCTTCTGATCTGAGTGCTTTTCAAATAGTTTCTGGTGAAATTGAAATAGTAAACTTTTAGTAAGTTCTGTAGAAATCACTCAAATGTGGATTTTTCTTGCCAAATTTTCTAACTTTAAATCTTATCACGCTTGCCAGAAAACAAGGTGATAAAAGGGGTGTCTATCTTATTTCCTTCTTTAAAGGATTCAATCACAACTGCACTATAGAATGAGATAGATTTTATAATTTAGCAATATTCTGACTTGATTTACCACTATTAAGATGAAAAATAATCAATTTTGAATGTTGTTCATTGTTTCTGGAAATAAAGATTAAAACCAAATAATATTTTAAGTTACCAAAATGCAAAAATAAAAACAAGTGACAGATGACAATTTTTTTATGACTTTATTCAGAATCATATGGAGATTATATGAAAAAAATATAGAACTTGATATTTGAATTCTATTGCAAGCTACAGTACTTTTCTACAAAATTTTAAAGTATACAAACACTTGAGGGAGTCACGGTAAGTAACCCTTGTACAACATGAACATTTAGTTTCTGAAAATATTATGTTGCATAAATTACAATTTGTTGAAAAAACCTATAGTACTAAAATCGAGGTAAAGTTCTAAATTAGTTCAGCTGTAAAAGGAAAATAGTTCATTTTTAAGAGATGTTTAGTAAGCTATTAAGATTATGATTTTTTTTTGTCATCACCACTTGTCACTTTCGTTTTTTATATGCTTAATTTAAAAAAATATAGCTTCAATTGTTCACCTAAATCTTGTTTTTGCTTTTGGTTTTTTTTTTTAGGTAAAATTTTACCATTTCTTTTGTTATTATGGTCTTCTAAATAATTTGGTTGATTTCATTTCTATAGAATTGCAAGTTCTGATATTGCTGATAAAATATATAAACAAATATTACTGGGTCAGTTGAATTCAATATTTATTATATATCGCTTAAATATAATACAACACACATGAATATAACATGTACAGGAAATGTAGATGAAAATGTCTGAAAAATACTATAATCGTTTTTATATGAAATATTTTAATTTCCTGTCTATAATCTGCAGATTGTAGGCTACTATAATATGTTGACATTTTTCGAAGTTTTTATGAAAATCGGTTCTATAGCAATATTCATAAATTCTACAGTACCAAATTTTTTCTGTAAAATAAGTAGTAAATATGAGAGGTTCTGTTTTTAGTACTTTTTATATATCACTCATGTAAAAACTAGTTAAGTTATCACACTTAAGTTTAATGTCAATAAATATTTTTCTTTTTCAATTTTATAATTTTTTTAGTATTCATTTCTATCACCAATAGTTGAAACATCTCTTATGAAAAAAAAAGTATGACAAATTCTTTTTATTGCTATGAAATATTAAAAACTTTACTGCAAGTTTGAAAAAAAAAAAAATCTGATTTATACAACACGTTTGAAGTGTAGGGTAAATATTGAAAAATGTCTATATTTCATAATTATATGTAAAAAATTTTAGGTTTGAAGGGTAAAATTTTTTAGAATTTTTTCAATGTGCCAAATTTATGTATTTCATACTCTTCATGCCATGCTTTTCTTCACAGTTCGGTGAAACGAGGATTTGCTATAATGTTACATATATGAATATTACTTCTGTATTTAATGACGTCAGATTATCCAATAATACTCTTGAAAATTCTGATTCGAATGATAAGCAGAATTTTCAAGAATATGAACATTAATTTTACAGATTAAATTTACAACATGATACAAATTACATACCTGATCTCATGCTAAAATATTATAGTAATCTATGTGAAATAACGAGTAACAGCAGTGCAGCCTTTGCTTATAGCATAAAGATTAATTGTCTCTATATTGCTGGCTGCATTTAAACAACACATTTTAAATTAATATTTGACTGCCATACTGATCCAAGTTTTGCTGTCTTTAACACACATAACAATTAAAAATTGTTGGACAATGTTTTCAGAATTTTTATATTCAAAATCAGATTACTTTAATATCTTTGAAATTGATTGTTTTTATTCTTAAATGAAGCTTTTTGTTTTCTTCCTGATGGAATATGCCTATCCAATACTTTTGTTTTAAGCATGAGTTTTTCCAATTTCCTCATTTCTTAGTATTTTTGAACACACACACACACAAATAATAATAATAGATACTTAGTTTGAAATAGTTTTTAAAACAACAGATACTAAAAAGAAAATTCACAAAGTATGTTTAAAAAAAAATAATAATAACAGAGATCATGCACAGATATTGCAAGACAGAAATTATTGTACACCAAAAAATGTTAATACCATAACTGTAGATGCTGGATGCTGAAAGACCCATAGAAAATTTTATTTCATGATGTCAATCGTTGATTGATATTATCAAAAGGTTTTTTATCATAGTTTGCTGAAATTTTATACAATTCATAATGTAACTTTACTGTTTGTTTCTTATAGCTCTGTGTTCAGAAGTTAAGAATTCTTATTGAAGACTCTGACCAAAATTGTATGTTTTATTCTTATTGATTATATTTTAAAAATTTTTTGCATGAAATTTAATTTTATTCAGTTAGATAAAAATATTGTATTGATATGTTGCTAATTAACATGAAATTTAAATCGTTATTATAGTTCAACCACTGATTGTGTGGAAGATAAACATCTATTTTAAAAGTGGAAAGAGATAAATCAATTACATGTTGGGGATTCAAGCCATATATATGCTGTGCAAAGTAGTTTTAAATGAAAAAAATTATTGTGGAATTCTTTTCATTTAATTTTTTTAATATCAAATAATTTATAAAGCCATTAAACTTCAACATCTGAATTAATATTACATACTTTGTTCTTTGTTGGCTACCAAGATTACCGAGAGTCATATTAAAAAAAAAACTTTAAACATACTGCTAGGCAATATGATGATTTGTAAAATATAATGCTATGGAGAGATTGACCAAGTATCACTTCTTTAATCTTAACACATTGTTTTGTTTAAGCTAATGAAAAATGACGACGAATGAAACAATGTTGAGTATTCAGAAGTGAAAAAAAGTGACTACTTTTTAATCTGAATTATCTATTAAAGAAATTACCTGACTTGTATGTATGTATGTATGCATGTGATTAATTTTGTAGCACTTTATGTTTACTAGCACTGACATTAAATTACAGTATATAAATGTTAAAGGGTAACTATTATTAATAGTAAAACAGAATTCAGTGGATGAGAATGAAATGCACCAAATAATGGAAAGTGAAGAGATTCCTTAAAAAAAATTAGTTTTACAGTATGGCCATGAGTAATCGGACAACATTTTTATTGATTCTACAAAATGTTGAATCTTATTGTCTATTTTTCTATACATTTTGTAAAATTAATAAGTTTTTCAAATTAAATTGATAGGAAAATTGGTAGATATTATAAAATTAATAAAATATATCAAAGGTCCGAGATTAAAACAAGTGACAAATTTTTGGTGATCATAATTTGATGTGGATATGAAACTTCTGAAACATCCTTATTATCAATAAATGCAATGAAATGCTTTTGCAAATATTCCAGAATACTGGTCTTGGTTGAAAATTTGTTAAGTGCAATTTTTTTTCCTTCTATTTCATATTTAAATAATTTTTAGTCTGTTTTTAGAAAATTTTTTTTTTTTGAAAAAATTTTAATTATCTTTATTTTCATCTAAAAACAATTAGAACAGAATATTATGGCAATTGACATTTCAAACTATATAGTTTGAAATGTCAATTGCCATAGTATTCTGTTCTAATTGTTTATATATACATAGTTTTACATAGGCCATTTACATAGTGTTTTTCAATTATTAAAATTGTAATCATAATTTTCTTTATACAAAATTTGGTGAATTTTTCTTTTTTCTTTCCCATTAAGTGAAATATCTAGGACTTTTAGCCATGTCAAAAATTTTAAAAACTCATCCAAAAAGTGTTCAAGCCCATAAGGATTTAGTTCTGCAATGTTTAGATGATAAGGATGAGTCAATACGACTACGAGCTTTAGATCTTTTATATGGTATGGTAAGTATCTGCCATAGTTTAAAAAAAAGTTATTTATTATCTTCATAATTATATAAAATTAGATAATTAGATATATCATGCATATTGTTATAGAGGCCATTGTATTTTGTGGGAGAAGGGCGAATCTGCTTCACTAATAACTGAATATAACTTGCAACTCCTTTTGATGTATTTTTGATTGAATATCAATTGGATTCTTCCTGAAGAGTTGTTTAATTAGACATTCAAATGTCTATCTCATTCTTTCACCATTTGTCTTCCACTGCACATAAATAAAATATGTGCATATAATGCAGAATAAAATATTCTTTGCATATGCATTGTTATTTAAAAAACTATTAAGTTTAATGTTTTTGTAAATCAAAATTATTCAGTTCTATTGAAAATTATATTATTCATTTAACTAAGAAATATAATTTTTAGATTTGTTTTCTGTAGAGATGATTTTGTTTAAAATTTAAGGAACTTTCTTAAGTTATAATTGTGTTTTTGATCCTTTTAATGAACAATTGAATTAGAGGTTACAAGATAGAAGATGCAATATTAATTTAAAGTGTCAAATTAATTAGGTATGCAATTATTAATTAAGCTGTCATTATTATGAAGTAAATGAAGAAGATATAAGCTTCAAAATATAGATATGTTTTAGATAAAAAATCAGAAAAGTTCCCACAGTAATAATTGCATTAACTTCTTTCTGCTAAGATCCTGAAGAACCTTATAGGGGGAACAATTAAAAAAGTGCAGCAATATATTTTCTATCAAAAAAACAAAGTTGAGACAATTGGGAAAATTATCTATATATATATATATATATGATTTGATTTTAGATTTAAAATTGGGAATACTTTACAATTTGAAAATATAATTAACAGCAATTTTGAAATTTATGCTTATTAAAGACCAGATTTGTTAAATATATATATATATATATATATATTTCCCAATTTTAAATCTAAAATCATTGAAGATCCTGATTCTTTCCTGGATAATGTTTTTGTGGAGAATGATTTTTGAATTTTTGCTATCAAATCATAGTTAATTACTAAATATTTTTGGTGATGTTTGATATATTTTATATTTTGAATATAATTTTAGAGGTTTTAATATAATGTTTCTGTTATTGTGTAGTTTTGAAAGTGTTTTCTTAATAGACTACTTCTCATTAAATTGATAAGTTATGGTGGTTAAATAATTATTTCCACAAAAAGAAAATGAATACTTTTAGTTAACTATCATAATATTACAATGCATGTATTGATTTATTTCTAATAAGCATAATATTTTTATGCTTTATAATTTAATTTTGAGGAAAAATTGATTTTCATGTAAACTGAATAAAATAGGAAAACTACATTTCATATTAAAAAGAGTTTAGTGGAGGTACCATATATTTCCTTGTTAAAGGGAGTTTGGGAACCAGTATTTTAATTCATTATTTTTGTTCTGATATGGTAGCTTTCAGACATTTTCACTTTATATTTGTTGTAAAAATGAAATTTTACAGTGCTATCTTCAGAAACTGATGTGATTTGTTCCTCAAACCTTAGCATTTGTAAAGCTATGGATAATTTATAAAAGCGTTAGTTATTCTTAAAAATTTAATTTTAATGTTTTCCATCTTGGTTTTCCTATATGTAATAATGAGTTATGTGCATTTTATTAGCTTTTAAATTTCATATCTTCAGTGGAGTACAATGCTTAGGTTTAATTATTTTTTTTTTTTTGAAAACATGGCCACTATGCTATACTTAATATTTCTAGTAGAAAACTTATCACCAACTTTTTACTTCTTTAGGTTTCAAAGAAAAATTTGATGGAGATTGTAAAGAAATTAATGTCTCATATGGATAAAGCTGAAGGAGCTCAATATCGTGATGAATTACTGTCTAAAATAATTGATATTTGTTCTCAAAACAATTATCAATATATTACTAATTTTGAATGGTAAGTTAATTTCCTTACTAATACCAGCATATAACAAATTCTATTTTTAAAGAACTTGTTTAACATAATTTTAAAAAAAAGGACAATGGGAAGAAGGAGAAATTTATTATTGCGTTATTTGTCTTAAAGCTCAGATACAGCTTAATCTAAAATTTTTAAAAATTAATTATGCTGAAACATGAGGCTTCTGTATAATCATTAGTTTATTAAAGGGGTATTTTATTTAATTGTATTGCTATCTTAAATTCAACTTAATCTCAAAGCCAAAGTGGCATGATATTCAGTAAAAAGTATTCTAAAGGATAAATTCTGTAAAAAAAAATTCTAAATTTAGGAGGAAATGGGGTATTGTACAATAATTACACATTTATTGAGCAATCATAATAATGAAATCAAAAGCTCCATATTGCAATTTCTGTAGTTTATAATTCCTGTGGCATAGTACTTAATCTGCATCAAGCCAAACTCATTGTGATCTTTTTTTTTATCAAACTTTTGAATAATCAATTTTAATATGTTAACTTCTAACTTTTGTGCAGATTTTGATAAGTATATAAGTTACAAAAGAGTGACTGCTACATTGGACTGTCGAAAGAAAAATAATTCGTCTAGTAATACCTTAACAAGTTTTGTGCATGCACCATGTGTGCTTGGCATCTGTGGCACTTCCATTGGAAGTACTGTGAGACATCATGAAAAAGAACGATTGACAGAGTTAGTTTCTATGCCAAATTGTTTTTGTCTGTATATATTGTAAATAAATTATGCTGCCAATATTTCAAACATATGTTATTTCATATGAAAAGCTAACTGGCTTTTTTGAAGTAACTCCTGCAATCAAAAACATTAAGCAAAATTGATAATCATGATGCTTGCCTGAAATTGTCTGTTTCTTTTAGAGCCTGATTTTTTCTTTGTAAAATAGAACTTGCATTGAATGTGTTGTTTGCCTTTCATGAAAATTCTCTATATACACACTATTAGTGAATTTCTGAATTTTTCTTTGATTCCTTTGCTTTTAAAAGTTCCCTACTTAATTTTTGTACTTTCTGGAAGTTATGCTAATTTATAAATGGCTTTCAGTAGTATCGGTTTAATTAAGACTAACCTTTATATATGTATTGATATAGGTTTTGGTCTTTGTTATCAAGGCTAGGTTTGTTTTGTCCTGTACTTTGTAATGTTTTTTTCTTATCAGTGTTTCTTAATTAAGCTTAAAAGGTTGGTCACCCCTGATCTAGATTAATTTATGCTTTGTAACAAAGCTATGTTAGTAATCAATTCAATGGCAAATCAAGTTTTACTAATGGGCAGGTTATTGGGACATTGTCTAGTATCTGCTTTTTTATTGTTTTATTGAAAAATATTTCATTAAAATGAACTTGATACATAACAGCTCCAAATATGTGAGATGTGTCTTATTCATATCAAGTTTTATTATCTGGGTTAATTATTTTCTTATTACCTGAATTTTCTTATTTTACTTAATTTAAAGTAAAAAAACATCTATTGAACAAATAAAAAGATTTTGTATTCATTTTCTTTTGGAGAGAACGATTTTTTTCTTTGAATCCCTGACATAATATATTTTTATTTGAAGTTTTATAATCATTTTTTTTTTTATTACAAAGTATTATTTTATGTACTATTATACACTGAAGTGACAAAATTCATGGGATAGCAATATGCAAATTTTCAGATGGCAGTAGCATCGCGTAGAACAGGTATAAATGCGCAGTGCTTTCATTTCTGTTCAAGTTATTCATGTGAAGAGGTTTTGACGTGATGATGACCGCACGACGGGGAATTAACAGACTTTGAACGCGGAATGTTAGTTGGATCTAGACGCATGGGTCATGACATTTCGGAAATCGTTAGGGAATTCAACATTCCCAGATCCACTGTGTCATGAGTGTGCCGAGTATGAAATTTCAGGCATAACATCCCACCATGGACAGCGCAGTGATCGACCGCTTGCACTTAACGACCGAGACCGGCGACGTCTGCAAAGTCGTAAATTCTAACAGACCAGCAACACTGCGTCAAATAACCGCAGAAATCAATGTGGGACGTACAAGGGACTTGTCTGTTAGAACTGTGCGGAGAAATTTGGCTTTCTTGGGCTATTCCAGCAGAAGACCGACTCGAGTGCCTTTACTGACAGAACGACATCGCTTGCAGCGACTCTCGTGGGCACGTGAGCATATCGGTTGGTCCCTAGATGAATGGAAAACCGTGGCCTGGTCCGATGAGTCACGATTTGAGTTGGTAAGAGCTGATGGTAGGGTTCGAGTGTGGCGCAGACCCCACGAAGCCATGGACCCAAACTGTCAGCAAGGCACTGTTCAAGCTGGTGGTGGCTCCGTAATGGTGTGGGCTGTTTTTCATGGCATGGACTTGGTCCTCTGGTGCGACTGGACCGAACATTGACTGGAAATGCTTATGTTCAGCTACTTGGAGATCACTTGCAGCCATTCATGGGCTTCATGTACCCAAACAACGATGGGATTTTTATGGATGATAATGCGTCATGTCACCGGGCCACAACTGTTCGCGATTGGTTTGAAGAACATTCTGGACAATTCCAACGAATGATCTGGCCACCTAGATCGCCCGACATGAATCCCATCGAGCATTTATGGGGCATCATCGAGAGGTCTGTTTGTGCCCAAAATCCTGCACCATCAACGCTTTCACAATTATGGACGTCTATCGAGACAACATGGCTCAATATTCCTGCAGAAGACTTCCAACGACTTGTTGAGTCCATGCCACGTCGAGTTGCTGCACTTCGCCGGGCGAAAGGAGGGCCGACACGATATTAAGAGGTATCCCATGACTTTTGTCACTTCAGTGTATATTTCTTTAATAAATTTGTCTGAGACGTTATATTTTCTTTTCTTCAGGTATATAGGAATCTTGGTTGAGTTGACAAAAATAGATGGCACTAAACATGGTTCTGTTATTGCATCACAAATGCTTGATGTTGCTATAAGAGTACAGGCAATAAGAAATTTTGCTGTTACTCAGATGGTAAGAAAAATGTCATGTAATGTAATAGTGTTTTTTTCTTATCAGTGTTGTATGAAGAAATTAACCTTTTACCTTTCCTATCTTGGGAAGAAATCAATAAAATTTAAAATTCAAAACTTAAAGTGAAGATGCTTTTTTTAGTGGGGATGTTTAGTCAAGCAAGAGATTTAGCTTTATAATATGTTTGATAAGGAATTTTATAAAGCATATAAAATTAAAAAATATTGATTGATTCGTAAATTATGGTGGAAGTGACTTTTACATAATGTACTACAATGTTGCTAATTAATTTGTGTCTGCATTTGCACAATTAATTGAAAATCTAATCACATAACATTGATGATAAAAATCTCACCATATGAATTTCAGACATCATTAGCTAAACATATCCTGCTGAAAAATATCTTCAGAAGACTTTATCAAACTCGTGTTGTTGTGGGATGTCATAATCATTGTTAATTATATCTAATTATTGTTTTTTGGGTCACTACATATTTATTCATTGTTATTTATAATAATTTCCCAAGCCATCATAAAATTGTAAGGGCAGTATATTATTTGTGAAAGAGCAAGACTGACATGTTGACCATAAGCTCTCTAGGAATGAATACTGCCATTATCTGTGCCAGTTCCATTTTGTAGCAATCAATTTCATCATGCGAGTGATGGTGTTTAATGGTAATAGTAACACACTTAATTTTAAAAAAATTCACCATTGCTTTTAACCAAATAGATTTGGGAGATGATTTTTGGCATAGGCCACCTGTGTTTGAATGGTACACAATGAATAATTGAAATTGTTTGTCCTTGTTATAGGAGAGGATGGTACTTTCAATCGTTGCACTGTCGAAGGTATCCTGACTGGTTGGCATGTGTGCATACTTGTTATCCACTGGCACTAAACCACCTTTCCAAAATTTGTAGGGCATTCGTATAATTTGATGTATTTATTCCATTGAATCAGTCCCTGTGAAATTTTGTTTTGAACATATTTTTTCTATTTTGGAAAGGCATGTCTATTGGTCCAAAGGGCTACTCTTTCTTAATGAATGGTTTTATTTCTCTGAATATGTAATTAGTTTTTCTTTTTGAATTGCATAAATCTAGCCTAAATTACTGATTGAAAAAATATGTTCATTTTATATTTAAAATAAAATATCAATTTTTAGGCTACTCTATTAAAGAATGCTCAACTTCTTCAGGGAAATTCTGACAGAAATAGTATATCAGAAGTATTGTATGCAGCTGCTTGGATCTGTGGTGAATTCTCTTCGTATGTTTTTAATTAAAATTTTAACTGTGTGTTCTGGAACTTTTTGTGTTATAAAAATTTGTATAAATTCTTTATTTTTCATATGCAAATTTTTTAACATTATTAATATTGCTATAATTGTTTTCCTTGTATGTTAATTGAGAAATTGTGTATTAATAAATTAGTCTATTTATGAATACATAGTTATGTAGTAAAGATATTTGTTTTTAAGTAAATATTTTTTTCTCCTGAAATTATAAATATTTTTTTCTCTTGAAATTATAAATATTTTTTTTCTTGAAATTATAATTAAAAATTAAGTCTTGAAAGTAGTTCTGTTCAGCAATGCTTTAAGAAACAGTTTTCATATGTATAAATTCTGATCTTTTTATATATATATTTCCAGAATGCTTAACTCGCCTCGCAATACACTAGAAGCAATGATGGACCCAAAGGTTATGTTCCTTCCTTCTCATATACAAAGCATTTTAGTACAAAATGCTGCAAAATTATATGCTCGTGTTATTGAACTTTGTGAATTAGAAGGTGATACTGAAAGTGCTTCAGCAGTTTCAAATTTGCTTCTTGATAGAATGCCGATGTTTGTGCAAAGTGCTGATTTAGAAGTTCAAGAACGTGTAAGTATCATCGGGACAAATTTTGTTTATGCATTTCTGCATATTTTTCATGATGACCCATATACACACAATCTTTGAATAATATAGCCAAATGGAGTCCCTCTCCCTTTGAACCCCATTGCTTATTTTAATTTCCCTTTGAACCCCATTGCTTATTTTAATTAAGTATGTTATGAACATCTCTGTATTCATTGACTACATTGTTATTATTATTACAAGTAAAATTTTAATACTAAATTATATGTTTTGCAATTGTAGATTATTAAGAAAGAAAGCAAAAAGAAACATGTCTCTGATGTCTTTATCTAGTTACAGATAGAGTTATGAATTTATGATTGTTTTTCTTTTGCTGGACACTTATGTAACACTGCGTCACCTTAACCAGATATGAAAAATACACTAGAAAAGTAAAGTAAAATAATTTTCTGGGTCAGAGTTTAAGTATTAATTCAAATTAATTAGTTCAAGTCTAATCTGAAAAGCTCTTGGAAAAAAAGTTCCTCGTCAGGCATTTTGTAAAGTTTCAAAGTTTAAAATGATTGTGGCAGTTATCATGGCCTGTAGTTGACATTTTTTTCAATTAACAATGCATGTATAATTCCAAAGTCACAATTAACATATGGTTATCAAAATTAACATCGTTATGTAATCAAGCTTAGCATAATTAATTAGTTAGCATATTCTAGTAATACCAGTTAGGCCCTATCTAGGCAGGGGTTAAGTGGAGTCAAGTGGAGGCGATCTTTTTCCCATGTCTCCGTATGACCGCAAAAAACAACCCACGTTATCTCTGGCAGTGAGTGACAGCCGTTCGTAAATTGGATCCGCGACATTCCCTTTGATGTGCTGCAAAAAATATACTTTGGTTGTAGTGGGATCGAGACCCATAACCTGTTTCGAACGAAAGCCGCTCGCCCCTCGTGTACTACCATCTGGACGAGTCTTTAGCTGTTAAAATAATTTAAAACTTATAAGTAATTTCCTTTTTCGTTTTTCTCTACAATTTCCTATACAATTAATCTTTATAATTTTATACCAAATGGTTTATTTCTGAATGTGTGTGTACTCAAGTGTCTGGAATAAAAATATTAAAAAAACAAAGAATAAGTTGTACGATGCGAGAATTTTATTATATTAATTTCTTTATTACAATTATACAAGTAGAATTGTGTGCTATGTTATTGTAGTGGTTAAACTATATGAAATGTGTGTGTATTCAAATGAGGTAAATATTCATATTATGGAATTTTCAAATTTAAAAAATGAATTTAATAGAAATTATATAAATAACTTTTTAATGAAATCTAATGGTGGCTACAAATTAATTTCAATGGTGAGCAAATTAATTTCAATGGTGAGCAAATTTAATAGAGCTGCATGTAACTTTTTCTCTATTTAAATTGGTCTCTGATGGACACATATATTTCAATTATATTATATTTGTCATATATATTTCAATTATATGTTTAACTTTGCTTTTGTTATACCTGTACATCGTGTTTGCTTTTGTCTGTGCCCTCAGTCATTTGCTATGTGCAAATTACCTTGTTTTTCCCAGTGCACCTTGTTGAATCGAACATTGTTTTTTGTCAGCCAACTTCATGCTATTAGTATTAGTAGCTTTGTATGTTAATTTGCTGCAATAAACAACCATGATCAGTATGAATAACGATATTATGTTGTTTAGAAAGATGAATTGTGTTAATAAAATGTAGCTTTTTTCATTATTGAATGTAGCTTTGCTGTTTATGACAAATTGCATACCAGATTTTTAAAATTTTCAGGGAAAATTCTCATGAGAAAGTTTTGTAAATAATTTGTCAATAAGAGCCTTAAACTCCTAAACTGAAATTGAATATCTTGGTTGATTTGTGTCACAAAGAAGTGAAATTTTTGTCTTATGTTGCTAGGATAACTGTAAATTATTACTGGATGTAAGTATAGGGCATGGGGGACTGAATGAAAGGTAAATTTTATTATTTCTACAAAACTAATTTTTTAATTACAAAAGGCCATGACATTACTGTTTACCTCATTTGAAACATTTTTGTGATTGAAAATATGTCTGATACCAGCAATTGTAGACATAAAGACTGGTGTACATATTTTCGTTTCCACATTGTGCATATATATAAAATACAAGAAAATGCAAAAAAAAAAAAAAAAAAAAAATTTATCACTGCTACATGTATAATTGTTTCAAAAATTTTTCAAATGCTAAATGAAAACCGAAAAATTGTTTAATATTGAAATTAAAAAAAAAAAAAAATTTATATTCTAAATTAAGAGGTTATGGACATAATAAGAGAACCTTTGACCCTCTTCTTTTGAACTTTTTTTATGTGTTTAATTACTGAACATTCAATCAATAGCTGAATAGATAAAAATTTTCTAAGAAAAATATTTAAATAATGCTTTAGTATACTTTTTATGTAAATTGCAGTGAAAAATTCATGTTCTTTTTCTTGTTTAATTTTTGTATTGTAAATTTGTAAATAACTCATTTATCATACTATAATATATTTAGTATTCAATTTGGTTTTTTTATTTCCATTTTACAAAGGAAGGAAAGTATATAGTCAGCAAAAAAAAAAAAAGGGGAGGGGGACACCTTTAATAATTTTGCAATTATCATTATTTCACATAAGTGGTATTGCTGGAAATGGCACAAAGGAACAAAGTTATGGTGGAATTCAGTTGATTACCAAAGTTAATTAACGTGACTAATTAATCAATAACTTGAACATTTTCCTTTGCGGAATCTGAGAATTTTAATGCTATCGATTTAACATGACATTTTTTTGTAGATATCTGTTCAAAGGTTTGGAAGATATAGAGGTACAAATGTTAGTTATCATTTACCCAGTGTTAAATGATAATTCTTTTGATAATAATTTGCTAATTAATATCTCACATTATTTGTAGAATTTATGAGAAAAATAATTTTAAAATATTGATGTATCATTAAAATATTTTAATTGAAAGTAAATCATTTTCGAATTAATTTCAAATATATTTTTAAAAATGCCAATAATTGATAATTATATAATAATTTGAAATATTACAAGTCATTTCTTTTAAACTAGTTTTTATTAAACCACAATCATACAAAAAATTCTTTTTTTTGCCCTGTCCTTTTGATTGAAGTACAAAAACTTAAAAACCAATACTTAATAGAGCTGCCTTAAAATTAACCTCATTAAAGTTAAAAAAAAAAACAAATAGCAATTTAAGACACACAATATATATATATTATGAGATTGTTTATGCTAACTTAATCATAGGAGGAAGATTGCATGGTTTCATTTACTCTAAATAGTATTATTGCAATTAAATAAAAATATGAAAATATTATTAAAAATAAACAATTTCAGTTATTTTTATTATTTACAAATGTTTTTCAATGAAATTAAGCACATTTTCTTGCTTTTTCATAGTGATCTTAACAAGAAGATGGTAGCGTATCATTCAGTTAATGAATAAAACGATTATAATATTGATTCTTGCCCTTTTCTGTAATTTTAAAAGTTATGGGGATTTTGTCACAAAATATGGTGGGTATACTATTTTTCACACACTGGGTCGATTGTGCTAAAAATCTTGTATTTTGTAATTGAAAAATTTCTGGTTATCGATTAATTCACCATGCTAATTTCGTTAATCAACTGCATTGCATCATAAGTTAGTTACATTAAAATATGCCATTTTTATGTAGATATGATAATTACAAAAATTATTAAGAGTGTCCCATTTATTATTTTTTTCTGACTGTACAACATAATTTTGTTTGATCTATATAAATTTTCATTTGTGTATATTTGCAATGAGTTTTTCTTGTACCACTTTGTAAAAATTCTCAGAAAATTAAAAAATTACTTAGACATGTTCCAATCAGCAATTATTTATTAAACAAGTTACAGGAAGAAGATAAAAGTATTAAATCATTAATTTTTCTTTTAAAATATTGCCCAAAATCCTTAAAGTCTTCGATTATTGGTGGACATGTTTGTTACATAAACAAAGTGTTACCTTATTTTTATAGATTGAGAAGAAATATTGTTTTATTTGTTTCACAATAATAATAAGAAAAAAAATCTTTCTCTTGGGTTAATTTTTTTTTTTTTTAAAAATTGTTTTAAAAGTTAGATTACCTTAGTTTTTAATTTAAAAGATTTTTAAGTAACATATACTATTTATGGTATTTTTTTTTAGTGAAAATTTTCCAACAAAAAAAAAAAAAAAAAAAATTCTATAAATATTAGTCGAATTGTTTTTGAAACAAAACTCTATGAAAATTATTTTTTCTTATTGAAATTTGATTTTTTATTCTAAAATATATGTGTTTTATGTAGGCATGTTGTGTTCTGAATTTAATAAAACAAATTATCAAGCTTCAAGGAAAAGGTGAAAAAGTAGCTTCTGAGTTGCTTTCTCTTTTTGCCGGGGAATTGAACCCAGTTGCACCCAAAGCTCAGAAAAAAGTACCTATTCCTGAAGGGTATGTGAAGTTTTTATTTTCACTAATTATTACTATACTAATTAAATATATCAGCTTATATTTTTTTCTTAAAGAAAAGATACTTTGTAAGTTAACACAACAATATTGTTGCTAGTTGTTTAAATTGCTTAGAATATGTTCATAGTGAATTGATCCCCTCATGTCCCAGTCCCAGTGCCAGTGGGTACCTGTGAATGTTTGATTCCTATTGAATGTTTTTCTTTAAAGCATTCACTCCGGACCTCAATTAGACTGCTGGAAATAGGTAAAAAAAAAAAAAAAAAAAAAAAAAAAAAGCTATTTTATAAAATTACTTTATGTATAGAACTTTTGATGCTAATTTGAAAAATACCATTTACAATATGATCAGTCAAGAAATTCAAAAAATATTAGCTTTTAAAATTCTACCTAGGTGTTTAATTTGACCTCATTTTGAATAATAGATCTTAGTGTGTAAATGGCTGATATTCTCTTCAACTTTGTTCTAGAACTTTCAAAATTTTATTTCTAGTAAAATATGCTTTCTTTTAAACCTGATTTTGCATTTTTAGTAACATTATATTTTCTGAAATTTTTTTTTTGCATTTTCCAAATGCATTCTAATATTTTACGAACGAGAATTGTTCGGTTAGGTCAATTGGTTTTTAGTAAATCAATAAGCAATTATTTCATGAAAAGCCTTTTAATAATTCAAATGAAAGTAAAAATTTATTTGATGTTACTTTAAAACATTATGCTATCTAAGTATAACTTAAAATTCTGTTTAAATCAGACTTTCCTGGAAGTTGGATTTTTATCAAAAGTCACTAAAAGATCTTTCCGAAAGTGTGACCTTTAATCTGTAGTATGTATGATTGACAATCACTTTTTTTAAATGAATCTGTGAGCATTTAAAAATAACTTAAACCTAATTTTTGCATTTTTGAATTATCTTGTTTTTAAATGTTTAATAATCAGAAAATGATAATAATCAAAAACAAAGATTTCTGATGAAAGTAAAATTTATTATTGGAGATAGAATTCTTATGAATTTTCGTTTGATAATAGTGCAATACTATAATATAAAAAATACATTTTTGATTGTAAAATTGCATAAATATGCTGATAAACATATTGTTGAATAAATAGCATAAAATCATTTGAGATTATATTTTATATAAAATGTGTTTGGATATAAAGTTTTTTATAATATTTTATGAAATAATTTTTATGTAAGTACCAAATACAAATATAAATTTGCTTCTTATGCGTAAATATAACACATCTGTATTTGTTATCTTGATTGTGATGCAGGAACAGTTAAAACTTAGTTCTTTTTTAATCAATCAGTAAAAAAAAAAAAAAAAAAAAAAAAAAGTTTTATTAGAGTTTGCATCGATTTATCAAAATTACCAGCTTTTTTATTTGAATTAATTATTTTTATTTTGGATACTCTAACAAAACGTGATATGGCGATTTTATTTTTATTTTTCCACAAACTCTTTCAAATATACTTTTTTCTTTATAAAAAAAAGTATATTACTTATTTGATGAAATACTATGCTGCATTTATCACTCTTTTGTTTATTAGAATTTTGCAATTTTTATCTTATAGATAGAAATTTTTTTTTCCCTTCCAGAAATGGCCCCCTGTATATAATTCAGTCTTGTAGATCTAAAATTTACTTAAAGAGAATTAATTAACATTTTCCTGATTTTAATTAGAATGAAGATTAATTAATTTGTGACTTATTTATTTATTTTATATTTAAAGAAATTTTCCTTATCATAAATTTTTGAGTTATTAATTGCAGTATAGCAATACAGGCTCACTGACATGAAGATAAATTTAAAATGTTGAATACCATTTAATTTACAATTTGAATAATTGGCAATTAATCCGATAACATACATTCTTTTCCATAATAAAACATACCCACTCAACTAAACTTTTATAAATGGGCACCTTTACTGAATTTTGAATATTCAGTTTACTAGGTTTTTCTGTAAGTATTAAAAATGTGCTCAGCTGAGATGCCATCTCTTGCGAGTGATCGGGACTTGATGGCCGAGTGGCTAGCTCTCTGGTGCTCGGTACTGCAGGTTTCGGGTTCAAGTCCCGGCGGTGCCATGGATGTTTGTAGTGGTTCAAAATCCACTTTAAACTGTAGGTCCCGGTTTGTTTAGCCCTCGTGTGCACAAGATGATCATAGAGTTTCAAATCCAACCTGCGAGTGATCCATAGTCCATTTACCTGACTGATTAAAATTGTTCTTCGTAATGTAATTCTTGTGATTATGTTTATTTTTTTTTTAAATCCGTCTTCGAGAAAATTCTTTGGTCAATTTTATAAGAATATCGATATTATTATTTAAGCTCTTGTTATATGTTGTATACATCAAATATAATTTTGAAGAATTTTTGAACAAAAATTCATTTAAAAAAAAAAAAGCATCTGAATGCTCAATTGAAATTTTTCTGAACACAGTATTAGAACATATTTTGAGCTACCTGCATGAGAAAATTTAAGGAAAATGGGAAAGAGGGGACAAAAATTCAATTGTTCAGATTATTTTTTTTAATAAAAAAATACAAAAAATAAAGGAATACAAAAATTAATGTTTGTATACAAAACCAAGTTTTAATGAAACTAAATTTTGTTCAAAGTTAAAAGGAAAAAAATGAAATTTTCTAGAACAAAAGTAAAGGAAATTATAACAGTGGGGGAATATTCCTTGGAATCCCCCCTCCCGACCACTCCTTCCAACAGTCCTTGGGTATATTCTCCTAAATGTAGGGGAAATGAAAAGAAAAATTAGGCTTATTTTCAAAACCTAGTAGTTTTATTCACTTTAACCAGTCTCAATATAGTACATATTTTGCAGTCAGTATAAATAATTCTGTTGTGTTCATCAAATTTTATGAAATCAGAAATGTTGGCAATTTTTGAAAAATTGTGGTATATTTTGTAAAGTTGTTCGATATTAATCGTTATAATTTTTCACTAGTTTTATTCCGAAATGCAGAGTTAGTTTAAAAATGTTAAATTTTATTTCTATGTAATGTTCTCAAAAATATTTGTGAAAAATTATGTAAATTTTTCCTGTTACTAATGTACTTTTTTTTTAACTTTGAAAGCTGATAAATTTGCTGTTGCTTGTTTATGTATTCCATTTTTTTTACTTTTTTTTCTTTTCCTTTTTTTTCATTTGGTTTGTTTGTAATCTAACAGTTTTCATCTTATATATTTAAAAAGTCATTTTCATATTTTTTTTTGTTTTACCTTCTTATTCACTTATAACAATTTTTGTCTTCATAAAGTTTCATATTTTTAAATTAATCACAAAATACCAAACATTCCTTTTGTGTTTCATGTACAAAGTGTCTTCCATTTTCTCAACTATTTGTCAAATATATATTTCTAATTTTGAAATGTTTTGTATGAAGTAAAATTTTGCCATAATAGATACATTTATGAAAAAGTTACAAAATGAAAATTCTTGATTTCTTCATTCTCTAAATTATATTTGATGTTTATGCCGCTAGCCCCTCTGCTCCATTTTACACATTTGCATTATTGTATAAACCAAATGTTATCACAATTGGAACATATGAAATATTATTTAATATTCTTCTCTGCATCTATGAAAGCATCATTTTAGGTCAGATGTAAAAATAACTGTCTCATTATGTGTATTACAAATTAAATATTTACATTTAATAAAATGAAACATTTTTTGGCTAAGCAAATTTTACAAAACAATTTTAAGTTTTTTTCTAATAATTTTAGTGCCGAGGAAATATACAAACTTATGTATTAATACTAATTTTCCTAAAAATCATGGATGCTAAGAATCATAATAGGTTTTTTTAATAACTTAGTAAAGGAAAAAAAAAAATAGAATGTTCTTTCCTATTGTTATGGCTATTACATCTCAAATTGAATTTCTTTATTTATTCATCGTAGGTTAGATTTAGATGCGTGGATCAATGAGCCTCCTTCAGAAGCCTCTTCAGAAGAAGGCAGTGAAAGGGATACTTTTTCAAAATATGATAAACAGTTAGTGTTTATATTACATATTTTCTAGATCTGTTTGTACTAAATGAATTTTAAGTTGTTTTTTTTTTTCACAGTTATAAATATTAATCATGCCACATCTAGAAAATTTTCATGTATGTAAAAGTGAACACTTTCTTATGATCAGAGGTTTTATTTATTTTTGCTGCATTTTACTGTAGTCTATAAAGCTGATGAAGCAGCTATATTGGTGGTGACATTCTATTTATAAAATTAAATATATTGATATCCTTGTCAGAAATGTTGTTTGTTGTCTGTATTTTAATTTAGCTTGCATATAGTTGTTAAAAGTACATATATTTGTTTTAGAAAAAAAAAAAAAAAAAAAAAATGGACAGCATTAATTATTTTTTATTCTCTAAGAATCTTATGTTCGATTTTTCATTTTTTACTAAGTTTGTTCATCTAAAACAAAATTTTAAAAAATTTAATTCATCTAAAATAAAATTTATTTTGGACACTTTATTTTCTAGAGTTACCGAGAAGACTAAATCTATTTCAAAATCTTATGAACCATCTGAAGAAGAATTAATTAAGGTATATAATTTTGTCTCATTTTTAATTTGTATTTCTTCAAATATTTTATGCTTTATTTTTGAGTTAGTAGTATTTATTTTGAGTTTTGAGTAAGTATATATTCATTATAAATTTTAATGCATCTATAAAAGAAAAGTTAATTTTAAAAATTTCTGGCTGATTTACTAAAGAACAATATGGTAGTTATACTTGCATTTGTATTTCTTGGAAGACTAGCACCAAATTTCTTATGGCTGTAATTGCATTTTAGAAATATCCAAGAATATGAAATGACACTAAGGTCAATACCTAATTCTTAGGCAATACTCCTGAAACTTGCTAATCATTCTCCAACATATGTAGTTAAGCCACCCATGGTGAAATCACTTAAACTCACAAACATGTACTACTGTGCCCAAAAAGTTAAATCAATCACGTCGATTGAAGAAATTCAACAGGAATCGCAGCGCGCTTTGAAGGCCATCAGCTAATGACTTTAGTATGCTTTGAGGATTGAAAAACGTTGGCATAAGTGCATTGTGTCCGGAGGGGATTACTTTAAAGGCTATGAAATAAACGTGGAAGAATAAATAAAGAGTTTGTAAAAAAAAATATTAATTGTTTTTACTTTTTGGGCATAAAGTATAAGGCACAAGTAAAGGCACTTTAGTATAACACTGCTCTTCACCCTTTCTTTGCTTTGTGTTTGCTCACTGAGGGCCTATTTTCATGCTCCCATGTAAATTTATTGTCTTGTTTACACTATTAATCATGCCAGTCATTATTCTACTGAGCCTAGTGTTCATTATATATTTGCTCCACTATTGTATTTTTTAAAAATAATTATTTAAAATAATTTATCTGTGTATAATTTTAAATTTCAGAGAAAGGAAGCTCGAATGTTTGAACAAGCTAATAATCCTCATTATTTGAAGAGTAATGATAAAGTGAGTGTTTATTTTTTTATTTGCATTTGGAATCCTTATTTAAATAAATATTATCTAATCTTAGAAGAATAGCTATATTTTATTTAGAGTCAAAAGAGAGCAACGATGTCAAATAGAGGCTTGGTCTACATTTATAGGTCTACAAAATAGTAAAAATTTAAATTGTTACAGAAACACAAGTTTACTGCAAAATTGTATTTCAAAGAAAAAAAAAAAAAAAAAAAAAAAAAGACCGGTAAAATTGTGGTGTTTTCCGGTGTTTTCTTCCCAGAACTTGACATTTCTTCTCTGTTATTTATTTATTTTTTGAGTTCATCTTGTTCATGGTGATTACTTAGAAAGCTGATGCTTAATTCTGTCCTCTTGAATGTTACTAGTTCTTTTCATAAGTGTAAATAATTGCTTGCATTATTAAATACACCTATCCTCAGATTTACATGGAAGATAAGTTCCTTAGAAAACCGTGTAAATCTAAATCATAGATTTTTATATACAAACCGTGTAGATTGAAAACAAACTTAAATGTGCATAATTCAGTCATTTATTTCAACATAAAATAAAACTAACTAGTTTTTCATAAATCTCCAAAGCCTTATTTGTGAATGTATTGGTATCAATTGGAATCCTCTTTTGAGTGGTGTCTTCTAGCCGAATCATTAATGCTGTTTTTATTGCAACATCTCTTGCATATGAAGCTGTTCACATACGCTTAGAAGATCCAGCTGTTACACTTTCTCTAATGAAGTCTTCATTTTTTTCTTATTGTGGCTTTATCCATGGAATAAAATTTAGCAACACCTGTTACTCTTTCTCAATTATATAGATCTAAAAATTTAATTAATTTCTTTTGACAGGCTAAAACTTAATTTTAATAAAATTCTAAAAATGGTTCAAAAGCTGTAATTGTTTTCCCTAATCAGTAAATATGAAGCTTTAAAAATTCCAAATAGAAAAGCACAATGATGTACACCTTTCTGTTGCTAAAAATTTACAGCATTAAATTATAGGAACAAAAAATTTGATTGAATGTACAAAATGAGGAACTCCCATTTTTAGATTGGAGTAAATAGAATTTAAAAAGGACAAATATAAGTGTCAATGTTACCAAGTGAATGAAATTAAAGTGTAAAAGTGAAATCATGTAATAAAAGTACCTTATAAATTTATATGTATATAAATTGGGGGTATTACCAAACCTGGAAATAATTTCCTATGGGCTTGAATGGTTGAGTGGCTTGGTTCGATTCCCGGCGGTGCCATGGATGTTTGTAGGGATTCGGAATCCACTTTAAGCCGTAGGTCCGGTCTCATATGACTGTACGGCGTCACGGAACAAAAAGGCAGACTTCTACCTACAGGTGCTCCATCACAACAGAAGCTGCCCCTTTCCCTCCATCCATGAGTAGATCACTCATGGGATGCTCATCCAGCACTGCAGGGCATTGAGGATTAGTCACAACAACATAATTTCCTATTTGAAATTCTAATTTTTTCAAACCAACCTGGATGGCAAATATTTGTAAATTTCAGGCATCAAATATGAACAGCATTGGATCTTGTTTATATCCATTATCTTGATTTGATTCTAACACGATATTCATTCAGTGCAATTTTCCTCGTATTTTTAATACATTTCAGCTTCCGGAAATAATATTTGTCAAAAATGTGAGAAATCTTCATTTTCAACCACTTTCCCCCTAAAAAAACTATCTTTTACATTTGAATGCTTTAGCACACACAAATCTTCATATCTCATCTTTTTTTATTTTAAATTTTAGATCAGATAATTGTTTTCTTATATGAACCATAAAAGATAATTCTTGAAACCATACTAGATCAAAAAACAAGCTGGTGTCTTAATTTTTGTTAATAATAATTGACATATTTCATATGAGTCACAGAATTGTTTTAAGAACCTTGAAGCAGGGTAACCGTGTACCTCAATACAATAGGACAAAACTAAATAGTCATTTTCTGATTCACTTAAAGAGCTGTTGCTGATTTAAACATCAGATTTATTGAAATTGGCATTTTTTTATTAGTCTCAACATGTTTTCCATTCTTATTATTGTTGTACATGAAATTTTTTGATTCATTATATAATGCATATGATTAACCTTGTCTGTCGTAAATATCTTTTTTTTTTTTTTTTGCCGTAATGATACAAAACCATTGCTATTTGCAGTCATTGAAAGAACTATCTGTTACTATAAATATTATATTTAACAAATTTAAATTTTAGTTTGGAGAAGTTATAGACATAATTAAATATATCTTATCTTTCTGTAGTTCCATGCATTGATATTAGTTCCAACAGTTCTTCAAAAATGTTGAAATCTGTGTTGTAAGTGCAAAGAAACATGGTTTATTGAGCTTTTTCCTAAATGTGTATTCTCTTATATGAGGCAATAGAAAAAAAATTCAGAACTAGATAATTTTACTGTTATCTGATCACATAAATTGCTGGCCAAATCAATGACTCTCTTTCCTCAACATTATTTCAGAACCAAGAGAGATTGCATGATAATCTATATTGAACTAGATTACACATCTAGAACAAACAATTTGTGTTACTCTTAATAGATATTCCTTGATGAAATCCCCTTTGATTAAACATTTTGAGTACTTTGGTACATTAATATCATTATGAAGCAGATTATTTTATCTTTTATTATACACCTAAAATATTACAATTCTCACTTTTCTGGAAAACGCTGCTTTTTTATCAGTAACTTTGTTTACCATTATTACTACTTTCTTTCGATAAACAATTACTAAATATTCACTGCTATTAATAGGAAATGGTGCATGAACACAGCACTACTAGTAAATGGTCATTGGCAAAAGCAGTGGCTTGTTATTAATGATTATGTATGATTAAGAAATTTGAAAATTAAATTATGAAAATCTTTGTAATATACTATTGTGTTAACTAGGCCACAAGTATATTTGTTATAACCAAAAGTGTAAGGCTCAAGTTTGATGTGCTTGCAGTAGAACATTGCCAAATGCTTTATTAAAAAACTGCAAAAGTAATTTAAATTTTATTTTCAATGACAAAGGGGAAATATTGAAACTAAAAAGAATACAAATCATATTTATTTATATAAAATGCGCAATAACATATTAGACTTGTGTTTATTATGTCAGTATGAATGGCAAATATGAATTTTAGCTTTCAGAATCAAATAACTAATGAAAATAAAACTATGAATTAAAACATATTTATTGATAGTTAAGTTAAAAATAAATTGAATAAAAATAAAATAAATTAAATATTCATTGGTTTTTAGTAGAATATGAAACTACTCTAATTTTCTGTTGGGTATGTATGAAACTGTAGTAATCGTAGTTATTGTTTTTAATAAGGTTAAAGAAAGAATTATTTAAATGATTGTAAATTTAGAAATCTCTAAAATTAAAAAGAAAAAAAAAATTAAGTTCTTTTTTATTCTTTCTGAAGTGTTTCTAAAATACAATTTTATGGTTTGTCTCCTATATTAGCAGGAAATACATTTTCATTGTTATTTCTTATTAAGTATAATTCATCATTTTTCTTGTACTTTTTGCGATTTCTAGATGATTTTTTCATTAAAAAATCTCAACACTTTTATTCGAATAAATCGAAATTCAATATTAATAAGTTGCTATTAAATCTAAAGCTAAAGAGAACATACAAACTAATAGCATTGAAATACTGACTCAAATTCCACATGTTAGTAAATTACTCATAAACATTATAGGATCTCTATAAAATGCTTATTCTGATTGTGTACATATACACAAGTTAAATTAGTTTCACAGTACCAATTGAGTATTATCGAAAATTTACATTGTTACTACATTGAAAAAAGAAAAAGCTAAACAATTTAACTTTTCTGTTTTTATACAGTTTTAGAGATTTGCACCAGTGATGAATTACACACCTCTTGCTTTCATTTTATTCTTACATTTACATTTCTGTAAACATTATTATATTACTTAATGTGAAGTTATTTGAATGCACTAGAAAATAAACGAATATGCATAACATGATTTTTAATTGGACCTTATAATTTGCACAAAATTATGTTAAAGGATCCAAAAAGAAGGCTTAATTTATGAAATTCAATTTTTCATTAACCTGGTCTGTTTTTGGTTGTAAAAAAAAAAAGTTTTTATAAGTCACTAAAGATAGAAATTGTTACCTTAATATGACTTGAAATCTTAGAGTAAAATTGTTTCTAAAGTACCTTTTCATAAATATTTTTGAAATATCTGGTAGATAGAAATAGCTGTAGTTACTGTTTCTGGATAGATATGAAAATGATAAATGAAAAAATATATTTTAATTCCAAATTCAATTTCTTTCCTAATTTTTAAAATATATAAATGAGAATTTTAAAGAAATATTGTAAAATTTTACTTCGTTTGCTATAAAAATGTTTTTTTGAATTGTTTATTTTATTTGCCTAAAAGAAACTTCAGAAATTTATCTTCAGAATTTCATACTTCTCATTTGAAATATTTAACTACCTAAATTTTTTTATCTTGACGAAACTTAGATGTAATGTTTTTCAATAGAAAGTAAATTAATGTAGTTAGTCAATTAGTATATTAAACTTTTAAATGGCTAATATTAAACAATTTTTTTCTGACAGGTTGGGGATAAAAATGCCGATGACATACCTGTGGTTCGATTTCATTTAAATGTACCACTTCAGATACAAGGTATTTTGATTAATCTTTTATCATAAGAAAGCTATTTGTTGAAATTTTGTTTACATTGTATGAAGAAATTAAATAGAATTACAGGGTTATATTGAATTTCTTGATGTATAGAATAGTTAATATTCAATTGCATTATTAAAAGAAAGAGAAAAGATTAGTTTTGTATATCATAAATTATGTGATATGTCTTATATCTAATTTTAATTTTTAGGATATTTTTCTGTTTTAATGTGTTTCTAAGTAGATTATATTTCATTCTTTATCAAGCCACCTTATTACCTCTGAGTAATATTTAGAATAATCTACCATGTTTAATATGTCAACAATAAGGAAATCACAATTACAATTAAAAAATAAATACTTAAAAATTATTTGATTATTTCTTATACTTGAATCCAATGGGTAGATACATATAATTTTATGTATTTCGGTTGTTTTTGTTGAGACTTATATTGATATATCATGGAAACTAAAATTATTGAATAGGGAAATTATAGCATTTTTATTAATAATTCTTATTATAAATTTTTAGGTTTATCTTCATCAGAAAAACATGGGCAGCAAGATAATGGAATTTTAAGTAAAAAACAGCGTAAATTGAAACGAAAGAAGAAAAATAAGAATGCCAAAGCTCCTACTGAAAGTGAGGAGGATATTCCTCCTATGCATGTTGTGAATATAATTGAAGGTGAAATGCCAGATGGTGCTAGGACCAGTGAAGAAGATGAAGGAAATGCTGATGATCCTCACAGAGCATTAAATATTGATTTGGAAGAGTAATTGTCTTGAGTTTTTATGTATAATAGCATGATCTTTAATTTGTTATTATCTTGCTAAGATATTCAAAGTGCTTGTTTGTATGATTATTATTTTTGGGTTACTTAATATTATTTTAAACGTGTTAAAAAATTAGCTTTGTTGTAAAATTCATCATAGTTATATGTATGTGTTTCTTATTAGACCTATTAACAATGTTGAAGTACCTGAAGTGAACAATATGACAGAATCAGTAAATAATGGAAGTGAAAATGTGTCTCGCAAGCATAAATCAAAGAAAGAAAAAGATGTAAGCTTAATGGGCCTTTTTTTATATTATTTAATTGTATTATAATGAATTTTTAATGATATTTAGTTATTGATTATTGTTATTTAAATAGCAGATTACATTTAATGAAATTTATTTCATATTTTAAGTTTACTTTAATAATTGTTGCAACTTTAAATCCAACATAGTTGAATTAAGTTTTTTATGTTATAAAATATTTTTAGAAAATATTAAAGATTTTAGGTATAATTATTCATTAAAAAGTATGATTATGCATTTTCCAAATTGTTTATGAAATTATTATAACAAAATCAAGTTACTATTTCTTTATTCCTTTTTTATATATTTATGCTTAATTCGCTTAATTTCAATTTATAATCTTTCATGTTTTTTTTTTTTTTTTTTAATTATTCAAATACATGAATTTATGCAGAAGCACAAGAAAAGTAAAGACTCATCAGGGCAAAAAAGCAGAGATTCTTCAGGGCAGAAAAGTAAAAAGCATAAAAAAGAGAAGAAAAGGAAAGATGCTCAACGTGTGCGAACAGAATCCCAACATGATCAAGATAAAGATAAAGCTGAATATGAAGAAGCCCCTGGAATTGTTACACCATCAAAAGAACGTTTTATATCCCCTGTTACACCTATGACACCCTCTGTTTCAGTGAGTATGGAGTTATCAATAATTTGATTGTGGCAATTTATTATGTAATTCTCCAATGAATTTTAATGTTCAAATTTATTTTTTAAATTTCATATCTAATTGTATAGCTTTTTAATGCGAGTTGAACACATTTATATCAAAACATTTGTCATAAAAATTAGCACACTGTTCAGACCACTGCAAAACTTTGCATGAAGACTTTTGTCCAGCTGTATGCAAGTGATTAAAATTATTGTTCTTTACATACAGATAGTAAAAGGTGTAACCAATAAATAGTCGCCCTGAAGTATTCTGTATGCAGTTTGTTGTAGTTGGATGCTTTGCCAATAGATATGCAATTATGGATGCACTATCAAGGCAAATGTCAGCAGCTGTCGGAATTGGAGAGGGGAAGAATAATTGGGATGATTTAAATGACATGGGCAGCTGAGTAAGTTGCCAGATACCTTAACCATTCTGAGAGAACTATAAAGAGGTGTTAAGACTAATGGAAGAAAATTTATTGGACTCATGAGAATGTTATATACATGTAAGTCTTCGCTCCAGATATCCAATAATTAAAAGAAACCACCCATTGTTCAGCAAGCAAGTTCACAATCATTTGCATTCAGCTCCTTGTGTCTATTCATACCATTGCAAGGCACTTGGCTGACAATCATTTGCTTGTCACTGTACTCATCTTGTACACTGTTTCATCCATTTGAAATGGCACATCACTCAGCTGAATTGAACTGTAATAGAGTAGAGATGGAACATTTTCAACAGTCAATCACTATTCTTGTTTAAGTTCAGATGAAAACATTGTATATATGTCAAGGCTCCATGAATTTTTCATTGTTGGCATGCTTATTTGAAGCAAAACATTGCATTCACAGCTGATTATGTGGTTTGGGATGCCATGCATAACATATTCAATTCCCTCTAGTAATGATCCACAAAAGCCATGATAGCCCAACTGTACATTTGACTTTTGTCAGTCACATATGTATCTCATGCCGTGTCTCTCAGAAGCTATTTTCTAACAGTAAATGCTTGGCAATACACTGTAAAGGTTTCACATAAATGCTTCCTCATTATCAACACACTTACCTACCCCACCTAGATTTGTCACCATTGGAATATTTGTGTCCCAGTGACCTGGATTGGTTGGGTAGCATAGAAAATTATTGAAACTAAAGCCACACTTACGGTAATTGTGTAATGAGATGTTACTAAATATTGGGGAAAAAAAAAACGTGTTCCTCGGTGCTTGATTCTATTACATCGTCCTTTCAAGCTAGAAGTGATGCAACTAGGTAGTACACCATGTTTATTTTTAAGTTTTTTTTTTGTTGTTGTTTGTTTTTGCAATAAATTATTTTTTGCTTTCATTTTATAATCATTTATATGAATAATATAAACACATATGTGAAATTTCAATTAGTTTTGATAATTCATTTTTAGTGTGCTAATTTTTATAGCAATAAGTATATTTTCAGTAAATCTGAAAGATTAAGTGTTAAAAATGCTGAATTTAATTCTGTATCAAAAACAACCAGCACTAAATTTTATCTCATTTAAATTCTTACATAATGCTAATGATATACTATTTTTACAAAATTATTAAATTAGTTCTATACTTGATTTTCGTGTCCTTATCATAGGAGGCTAATTTTGAAAAAAAAAAAAAAAAAAATAACAAGTGTATAAATAATTTTAAAACTGAAGGAAAACATTTTAAATAATTATCTATTAATATATGTTGATGTAATAAAATTATTTTAGTTGTAGACTTTGTTTGTAGACAAACGAAGTTGTAAAATTTTTGATTTTGTAATGATGCTTGGTTAATTTTAACTTTCTGAAGAAATGATGCTGATTTGAAGTAAATTTTCCTAATTTGTAATTTGAAACTAATTCTGTAAGTTAAATATAAATTTGAATTGAGAAATTAAATTGACTATTAGTATTTGCATAAATTAAGTCTGTCTATTATTGGTGTTAAATATTTATTATATACATGGTTTGATTTGCTTTTTAAATTTTGCAGATTATGCCTGTTTGCAAAACTCTTGTGAAAGACAATAACATTGTAATTGTAAGTAAATTGTTATATATATATATATATATATATATATATATTAGTATATTCATAGATTTGTTTATAGTATATTATTCTTATGAACAAGATGTTAATGTATTGTCACTTTTCTTAGGTTGATTTGAAGTGGTTGAAAAATAATTTTTGAATTGCTTATTATTTATAATTTTATTATTAAAAAGTGAAATAAATTGACATTTTAAGTAAACATACTTTTATTATCTTTAAATATACTTTTTAAACATACATACTTATATCATGTTTAGTTGGGGGCCTGGGTCAGCGCACTGGCGCTCGGTACCACGGGTTTCGGGTTTGAATCCCGCGGTGCCATGGATGTTTGTGGTGGTTCGGAATCCACTTTAAAACCATAGTTCCCGGTCTAATGTGATCTAGAGCATTGCAGAAGTATTATTACTCCGCGTCCATAGCTTATCTTCAAGCTATATGCACTTCCTGGGTAGTGCTGAGCGAATAACGTCAGTGCAGTGCTTGCCTTAAGGCATCAAAGACAACTGTCCAAGTGTTTACCAGATGCATTAGAAAAAAAAAAAAAATCATGTTTTATTATAAGAAATTTTAATGGGTAAATTTTCTTTTTTTCATTTTTTTTTTTTTCCAAACGAATTAGGAATTTTAATATTTTTTATCATGAAATTTCTGTCATGCAATAATCATGCAACAATTTGAGTTACGATGCTTATCATTCCTTTTTTTTTCTAATAGAATTGGTAAAATAATGAGAAGTATATTTATTATTTGTTAAACTTCTTGCCTTTCCCTTTCCTAAAAACTTGTGAGATTTACAAATACTAAATTAAGGTAATTTATGTATATTTATACTGACTGGAGTGTGCTTACTTTCTTTTTGTTTCATTTTAACACCAGAAATATTTGTTTTGTTAGATTTATAATTCTTAATCAAGTTACACATATGTCTTTAATGAGGGTTTAAATGTGTCACACATTTATCTCTGTTATATTAATAGCATTAGCTATAGAAGTTAAAGTCAATACTTTTTAGGATGGGCTAGAATGTTCTTCATTGGGCTTTTGTGGGAAGGTGAAAAATCCTGTAGATTTCTTTTTGTGGTTTTTTTTTTCTAAAGTGCGAGTACAGTGTAGCAATCCCTTTATGGCACACTGTGGGTATTTCTTAGTATTCTAATTTCTACATATCTACAATTTCATTATTCATATTCACTCTTTGAGGATCATAATGAGTCAGCACTGGAAGTGTTTTATATGGCCTTGAAGAAATATTTTAATTAGATAATGTTATGTTCAATAGAAATCAATTCCACAGCACTTACTAATACAACTGTGCCCAAAAAAGTAAGACCAATTTTTATTTTATTCAAAAACTCTTTATTTATTCTTCCACATTTATTCCATTGCCTTCAAAGTAATCCCATCCAGACACAATGCACTTATGCCAACGTTTTTTTCAATCCTCAAAGCATACTAGAAAGTCATTAGCCGGGATGGCCTTCAAAGTGTGCAACGATTCACGTTGAATTTCTTTAATTGATTCAAAACGGTGTCCCCGGAGTGGTTTTGTGAGTTTAGGGATTAGCCAGAAGTCGGGAATAGCCAGGCGGGAATACGGTGGTTGTGGGAACGATATGGGTTTCATTTGTGGCGAAAAACTCACGAAGAATCAATACAGTGTGAGCTGGCGCAATACCGTGATGCAAAAACTAAGTTTAAAAGCCCATTTCACGCAAACGACGCATAACACTCAAATAATATTCTTTGTTGACAATTTGGCCCAGCGGAAAGAATTAATAATGCACCACACCTTGATTTTTGAGTGACTTTGGCATGCTCTTTTCGGTCTTGCTTCACCTTTGTCACAATATTGTCTCGATTGATCGGTTGTTTCCGGGTCGTAAGCATAAATCCAAGTCTTCTCCCAGTTATGATGCATTTCAACTTGTCCTGATAGTCAGAAAACATTGTTTCACACACTTCAACGCGACGATGTTTTTCCAAAAATTCAGTGTATTCGGTACCAATCGAGATTTGACGCGTTTGAGGCTCAAAAGGGAATTAACCGATCCTTTTGAAATTCCAACATCAGCAGCAGCAAGGTCTCTTATTGTAAATCGTTGGTCTGTTTTCGTACCAATCCAGATTTGACGCGTTTGAGGCCCAAAACATCTTTTAAAATGGAATTGACTGATCCTTTGAAATTTAATATCATCAGCAAGGTCTCTAATTGTAAATCGACGGTTTGTAAGCACCAAATCTTTAATTTTGTGGATGTGAGCTTCGTCGGTTGAGATTGGTGGTCGACCAGAGGGCTCTTCGTCTTCAAGGCGTTCTCTGCCTTCTTTGAACTGTTTTTACCACTTCTAAACATTTCTTTCCGATACAGTTTGCTCACCGAATGCCTTCTGCACAGAGGTAAAAATGTGTTATATATTCGGGGCAACGGGCGTACCGGTTACGGAGTTCCTATGTGGTTTTAAGAACCACGAAAACCTCCACATCTTAATTTAGTTAAAACATTAGCACAAAAAAAAAAAAAATGAAGTTGCTTCAATTATTGACTAAAAATATATCAGAAAAACAATTAAGTGCAAGAAAAACATCTTTCTTGAGAACAATTAAAGCAAGAGATCAAAAAGCTAAAGCTATCGGTACAATTAGGAGTCCGTTGGCGATGCCCAAAACAAAAATTAAAATTTAAAATTTTAAGCTAAATAAAATAAAAATAAATTAAATTAAAAATCAAAATTTAAAAATAAGATACATAAAATAATAATATTCTTAACAAATTATGTAGTTATTAGACATGTTTTCATGAACATGCACTTTTTAGATTTCTATAGAAATTTCAGCATTAAAACAACAAAAGGAGCATTTTTTTTTTCTACACTTATATCACTTTCATGTTTTAACTTTTAAGAGCTTTAAGTCATTTCTGTGTTTGTTTAGATCATTCTCTTTTTTTACTTTTCAAGAAAAGAGAAGTATTTTATATTATCTTCACATTGTACTCTTTCTTCATGTATTGGTTCTCATCAACGGTGCTCTCTCCATAAACAAATAACATCTAAAGTTACATTTAGACTTGAAACAATCTGACTGAGTAGCACACAAATATTCAATATCTAAATTCCAGATACATCTCTCAGCACATGTTCACTTGCTTTGTGCAAATCAGAGTAGACAAGAATTTTTTTTTCTCCCCACTGAGCAAAAGTAAATAACAGCCTGCAAAAGCACAACCAATACATGTGGAAACAAATAGTTTCTTGCACTCTTTTATCTGAACATAGCTTAAGGGGAATTAAATTATTGAATAGCATACATAGTACTATATATTAATTTGGTATTTACTAATCATTTATTTGTAAGTATTTAGCTATTAATATTTTTTATATTTTTTTATAGACATATGAAACAAGAGTACTTTCTGACAGTAAAAATCAATTACTTACTGTTATGTTTATTAATAATGTTAGCAGCTGTACCCTGAAGGATTTTGATATCAGCATTATTGAAACAGTTAACTTAAAAATCATAAAGGTAAGTTTTCATTTATATTCTTTTCAATTTTTGCTATTTTGAAAAATCTGTCAAATTAGAACTTTTTTAATAGTCATTTAATTAATTGATATTTAAAATTTTGATCCAAAAATCTTTCAAAATATGAGTTTTTTTAAACTATATATTTTTATACCCAGGGGCGACTATTTCTGGTTATATTTCTAGAGGATGGACAAGAAAAATATTTTTTCATTGTGGAATGTATGTTTAAAAATCTGTCCTTTTGTGTGGAGGGTGAAGGTGTTGTACAAATCAGTAGATAACATTGTTTCTGGCATGCAACTTTCTTTTTTCATTTTCATATTCATAGTTTGATAAATTTCTAGCTCATTGGGTACCTGGAGCATAGGGTTGCCACAAAAAGTTGATGTTAAGCAACAAACAAAAGTTGATGTTAAGCAGTTCCTCAATCATATATCAGATGCCTATCTATGAGATCTAAATTTGTATAGAAGTTTTTTACATCACCTACATATTATTTAGTAACCAAAACAATAGTCTTTTTTCCTAAATGTAGCATTTTTGAACATGTTTTTCTTTGACAAAATGTTTTGGGTCCTTCTGCCACTTCTTAAAAATTTGACCAGATATTTTTGAAATGTCCTGTGCAAGTCTTGTATTATGAGTGTAAGATTGTGAAGAGTTTCTTCAATTGCAGTAAAAAATGCCATACAATTTATAAAATCAGCTCCGATTTCTGATGTTAAAAAACTGAAAGGATCAAATTGAAATCGAAGTGGAAATAAATGCCTTTGAATGTAGTAATTTAGATCTTAAAATACAATTATGCTTACTGCTCATAAAATTTGGCCGAACAAACAAAAGGATAA
The DNA here is from genome assembly GCA_021605095.1 of Caerostris extrusa. NCBI lineage: Eukaryota > Metazoa > Arthropoda > Arachnida > Araneae > Araneidae > Caerostris > Caerostris extrusa. The sequence continues at coordinate 29,866 of BPLR01012270.1, read as the reverse complement.
TGTGCATACGTTAAGTTACTTTTTTAAAGATTTGTTTTAAAATTAATATTTTTATAATTCTAAATTTAATATATGGCCCTCTTTTCAAATGTAATAAGGATAATTTTATGTCAATTCAATTAGGCAGTGGCATTCACTATCTCCTATTTTTAAATAAATTGTTGTGTTTATTGAATTTTGACACCGATTTCAAAAATATGAATAATTTTGAGATTGGTTAAGAATTAAAAATTTACAAGCATTTAAAAAATTTATAGAATTATTTCTGTTTGAATGACTCGCCTAAAAATATAAATGTTTGGAATTCTCTTCAAGTTTATCCTAGAATCTATTTTTTTTTTATATTATTAAAAACAAAACAAGCTTTATTAGAATTTTTATTTTATGGAATAGTTATGTAGCATGTTGGTGTGAAATTTTAAATGATATGTATGGCTAGTTTCAAAAACTTCACAACTAAATTTTTCAAATTTTTTAGCAAATTTTAAGAGCCATAACTTTCATACTTTTAAGTTTCAAGCTTATAAAAAATGTAGTAAAAGTATTTTTTTTTTCCTTAAAAGTAAAACCTTATATTCTTTAAATTAAAGGGAATTGATAATGAAATGCATACCAGCTGCATTTTTTCATTTATTAAAAAAAAACCGAAAGGTGAAGAAAAAGGAGAGCTTTTGAGTTGTAACTGCCTTCATTTATTTGTTGTGTGGGTGATAACCTAGAAATTCCATCAGGCTGCATGACACAATTGCCATCAAGTTTCCTTGTTTTTGAAAGCAGCCACTGCAGTGGATGCCAGCATCAATTTCGAACCTGAACTTCTTGCATGCATTGAAAAGACCTGTTAAAATTTTTCTATTAGAAATTTGAATATTCTTTTAACTACTTTGATGTGAAACTTAAAAAGAAATTGAAGAGGTCAAATTAGGTGAAATTAATTATCAAATTTGCTCATTTTTTAAAATTTCTTAAATATTTTGTTTTAAATTCTGTCGACTGTATATTTTAATTAGAAATTATTCTGAAATTTTACGACTTTCAAAAGTACCTCCTATTATTTATGTGTTTTAAGTAGAAAACATTAAAATTTTTTTTATCATAAATTACTGTAGGTTTTAATTTTCCTTTAGGAAAAAGAAGATGGAATCAATGGAAAACTGCCTCCGGTTATACTCCCTGGTGCAACTTCTGAATATCATGTTACTTTAGCTGTAGATAACATTGCATTGAATCAGAAACTTAGAGGATCCTTAACCTATATAGTTAAGGTAGATAACTATTGTGTCATTGAGTTGGAGTTTCAGATATCATTATAAATTGTGTTTATTCTTGAGTGGGATTATTGTGGTTGTTTGATTTATAAAACATTAGCATTATTATTTTGAAATACTAAAGTAATAAATAGTCTATTTATTGTTAAAGTGATAAATAATTAAATGAAATGTTTATAGAAATGAAAATAGTATGTTTTTTAAAGAAAATGGTTTTAGAAACAAATTGCAGTATGTCAAATTATACTTTGTGAACTAAAATTGAAAATTGCTAAAACTTCTCAAATTTGTTTTTTGAAGCTGGTATTGTATTGTATTATTAATATTTTTTAAATTTTGTTGAATTTGTTATAGAAGAAGTTCAGTGAATATACAAATTATAAAACCGTTTATCCATTTTATTGCTTGTGAATGGTTGTCTTGTATCATTAAATGCATATAAATGAATAATTAGACTTAGTTTATTTGTTTGTAAACAAGTGTCTTAATATTGAACGTTATTTACAAAATAATCCAGCATAGATGGAAACTAATATAAGATAAATATGCACCCTTATGCGTAATCTTTTAGACTTGTTTAAATCTATCATCTTTTTGGGCACTTATATTGCTAGACATAAAAAAAAATGTGTCTTGTCTCAAATCCTAGATTAAAATACAAATCCTCAACATTTCAACTAAATTCTTTATTTTCAAGATTATTATATATTTATCTAAGAACAATGGTCTTTGTTTAAAGCTGTACGCTACTTAATGCTTATGTTATAACTAATTTATAATGATATACATATAAATGCATACTATTGTAAATATTTTACTACCATTGAAATGTCTTTATTTGTATTCCCTCATTTAACACAATTATTAACTTTGTTTCCCTGAAAGTCCCTGAAATATTTTAATAATCTTTTTTATGTGTTTTCTTACAATTGTAGAAATTTAGTTTTAAGCCAGATTTTTAAGCAAAAGTTTTGAGCAGAACTGGAACAAGTCAGTTTGCTGCGATCTGACAAATTTTGAAAGGCATGTTTTGTTTGTCAGGATTTGGGGTTGCTCTGCTTGGATTTGATTTTGATTCGTCGAAGGATTTATGAATGGCTGATTGATGGAGAAAGCTCACTCATAAGAATAGATAACAAAGTTTAGATTTCATTTCAAACTATGAAATATGAGAACAGATGAACACTTGGGTAAATGCTACAGGTGTAAATTTTAGGTTTTAAGGAAGAACATTGGCAATGCAATTATTACTGTGGATTGCAGATATGATGTTTATTTTTTGTTACTGTTACAGTGAATCAATAAAGGTTAGTGTAAAACTGATCAAAGATATAAATCCGAAGTTCAAATTTGAAACTTTTTGTTTCACTAAGATTTATGTATAATAATAGAATCACAGAAATATTGGTAAATATTGAATTTCCTGATATTAACTTAATATGGAGATACTGAAATATGGCAGTTCAGCTCTATAGAATCTCGACATCTGACATGATTTTAAATTATAAAGTCAGTAATCTGGACATGGGCAACTAGTAGATATAACTACAAGATTCTAATTAAGGGATGGATTTGAAGTGTGACTTTGAACAAAATCTGTATGTTATGCTAACTAAACTTTATTCATATTTTATACATAAACTGATTTTAAGTAAAATTTTTTCACAATTAAAAATAATTTTAATTCAAAATGTAAATGAAAATTTTTAAGTTTTCTTATTTAAATTTTAATTTTTATTCATCAAATACAATTAAAAATATGTACTTTAATTTGTGCTGGTGATATGTTGATTAGCCTGCTGCCTAGAAAATGTGGCCAATTAAAATAAACTATCAATTTAATATAGAATTTAGATAAATTTGTGACCAATTATCAAATTATTGCAAAGAAATGATGTGATGTAAACCTTGCTTCATTGTAATTTCCTATTGATTCTTAAATTTTATCAGCTTTCCTACTTTTATTTTTAATGAAATCTTATGCATTTATCATTTAATCCATTAATAATTTTTTTTTTCCAACTAAGGATACCTCATCAACAAGTCAAGAAAAGTTAGATTTTAAACTTAATGTTCCTGCTTCAACATTTATGGTGGGAGAAATGCATCCCAGGTAAGCTAGGTGATTATTATTTGAGGAAAAATATCTCTTTATTTGATAAATATAAAACAAGAGGAGGCGTTTTTAAATTCATATTTTATTTACTACATAACGGTTTTAAAAGTTAAGACAATTCAAAGTTACTTTTCTTTTGTCAAATACAATATGTAAGAAATAAATTAACCAGTTTTGGCATTTAAATTTTTTTTAGTTTCTTACATTAACTGTAATTGATTGTTTAGAAGAAAAAGAATGTTTAAGGATAGTGCTTTTCATAAGAGGTCTATTGAGTTTTTATGCTTGAATTTATCTCTTCTAGGTTTTTATGTAAACTCATGTTTGTGAAAATTGCAACACCATGAAGGACTTACGCGAGTGAGCTGAAATTTTCAGGAAATGCAAATTAGCGCATGATATGCAAATGATTAGAATTTCAAATCCGTAGCGCATGCGTATGCTGAGCAGCGTCCTCTGAACGGCGGATGGTTCCGAATAAATAGACGGCTGTAGCGAAGCGTGTATGGTTATCGGTGGTTATCTGTTAGTGGTAAACGTTAGCTCAATGTTTACTTATGCCTCTTCGACGAAAGAGAGCGAGATTTGAACAACTTACAGAGTTTGAACGGGGAGAACCATCGGCCTTCGTGAAGCTGGATTGTCTTATCGTGCAGTAGCCGCTCGTGTGCAGCGTAACAGCAGCACAGTGATGCGTCTTTGGAAGCAGTGGACGGACGAGTGTCGGACAACTCGGAAATCCTGAGTGGACCCCGAAATGTGACGTTAGCTCGCGATGATAGACACCTGATCCGCATGGCGCTAAAGGACCAGGATCATCAATTCGTAGACGTCTGCTGCAGCGTGGACTGCGCGCAAGGACTCCTTTATTGTGCAGGATCCTTCTTACGCTAAACCATCGCCGCCTGCGGCTACAATGAGCCGCTCAGCATAGAGATTGTGGCGTGCTGATTGGCAGCATGCCGTGTTTTCTGACGAATCCGCTTTAATTTGTGGTACCATGATGGTCGCATTCGTGTCAGACGCTGTGCCAGTGAATGCCACCTTCCGGAGTGCATTATCGAACGCCACAGTGGACGAACACCCGGAGTTATGGCCTGGGGTGCCATAGCATATCATGGACGATCTCAATTGCTAAGAATTGCGGGCAATCTGAACAGCAACCGGTACATCAGTGAAGTTCTACAGCCCCAAGCTGTTCCCTTCCTTCAAAGCTTGCCAGGCGCTGTATTTCAACAGGACAATGCCCGCCCTCATATCGCCAGGACTGTTCAATCCTTCTTTGCAACGCGGCAGGTACAGCTTCTTCCTTGGCCTGCGTATTCCCCGGATATGTCGCCGATTGAACATGTGTGGGGGATTTCGTTGGTCGGCGTCTCGCTCGTGATCCTCGTCCTGTTGCTTCTGCAGACGAACTTTGGGTGCGCATACAAACAATATGAAATGCTCTTCCTCAGGCAGACATTCAAAATTTGTTTGACTCCATGCCACGTCGTGTAGCAGCACTTATTGCAGCGCGTGGTGGCTACACAAAATACTGATTCCGATCTCCTGTTATTGTTTGTTTGCTTTGAACATTTAATCATTTATTTGTACCACTACCACCCAACTGTGTATTAAATTTCATTCAATTATGACGATTCCTTCATGGTGTTGCAATTTTCACAAACATGAGTTTATTTACGTTTTTGTCTTTGGATAGTAATAGAAAGTTAATTAAAAATTAAGTAATACATTTTGGTTAAAGACTAAGTTACATTATATATTTTAATGGAAAATCTAGTAATACAGTATAAAAAAAAAAAAAAAAGTTGTTAGATTTAATATACATACATTAAAATACGGAATTCATTTGATTTTAAATTTGTGAAATATAAAAGGGTAATGAAGTAGTTTGTTTTTTTCCTCCAAATTCAAAATAATTTCTAGAGATATGTAAATAGTTGGTAAGTATTTAAAAAAATTATTATGATATCTAATGTAGTACTTTCGAGAAGATGTCAATAATGATTTGTCAAGATATTGTTTAATGCCAATAAAATGTTTTGAAAATAGCTCAAAAGCAAACTATATTCATCAATTTTTATATACTCTATTAAGACTCTACATCAGTAAAATGTAATGTAAATCAAAAGGATTTTGGAAAATTCTAACAGGAAATAAAAATTAATTTGTGATGCTATATGTGGTGCAGTAATTTTTCTAGTAATACTCCTAATTTATGTTATAAAAAAGAAGGAAAAGTAATTAACAGAAATAAAGTTTTAAAACAAGAGTAAAATAACTTTGCCATTTAAGGTAATCTACATAATGCTATTTAAAAAATCTATTTTGAAATACTTTGTCATTATTGGGTATTAGTAAAATTTTCCAGAAAAAAAGATTGCTGGTAAAGGGTATTGCGAGTGAGGTAGGCGCTTGGAAGAACTTGGATAAGCACTATCCTTTTCCTTCATAGCGATTTTGATTTTGTTAGGTTCCCCTGAGTGCCGAGAGTACACAGTTCATAGCTGTGTTTCAAGTGGGCGTTGCTCACTTGCTGATTTGTCTATCTGTTTTTGATAAATCTTCAATTGATTTCTCTTTTCAGTCTTTCTCAAGGTGTAAGGTAAGATTACCTTTTTTTTTTTGTTTTCTCTTCTTTCCGGTTGTTTAATTTTACTAGTCAACCTGAGCCATTCGGCAATTTTTGTGTCGGATGTGGATAATTCTCACATTAAATATGAATGATGGCCAAAGCAGTAATAGCATGATTTCCAGTAATAATAATTACTTCAAAAGCTCAAAATCCATTAATGAACTGGTGTTGCGGTTGGGACAGAAAAGTTTTGAGGAAATTCATATTATATGCCAACACAGTGATGCAAAACATAAAATTCCGCGTTTAAATCCATTTCATATCTGTCAGATATAAAAACACGTAAACAGGCATGATAATATCACTAACATGAAATTTTCGAGGCAGGGAAAACTTATCTTTTCAACTGCCGATCCGGTGTGCGCTGCACAGATTTTAAATCTTGAAAAAATTCAGGAAACGCCCGTTTCTTACGGGTGTAACTTCGAAAATATCACTGAACGGTTTAACATCTTTGATATACCAACTAATCTACAATTATCCGAATTAGCAGATGAAATTATGCAAAAAAAAAAAGATATGGAAGTGGTTGAGTTGCGACGTTTCGTTAAACTAAACTCTACCCAAGAATTTTCCCCGGTACTCGTTACGATCCTGGGAACTTTTTTGCCTAATGCTATAAAGATCTGGTTTACCAATCAAAAAATTCGCCAATTTGTTGATAGAGTCCGACAGTGCTTTGCATTGTTATGAATTTGCACCAACACTTGTATGTGACAAGAAAATTTGCCCTCTGTGTGGTGTAAACCATGAAGGACAGTGTCAATGTCCGGAAAATGCATCCTTTGCAATGGACCTCATTCCGCAACTTCAAAAATCTGCCCACGACATACACTTGAACAAAAAATACTCGAATTCAAGTGCAGAAACCATCTCAACTATTGGTGAGGCCAGACGTTTATATGCACAATCATCGAAAACTAATTACTCTGATGCTGCTAAAATCAACACGACTGCTCCAAACATTGAAGAGATAGTAAACCAAAGAGTCGAGAGTATTGTTCAAAACATTACAATTAAAATGGAACAACAGACCACTCTTTTAATTGAAATATTCCAAAAACAATAGAAAACTTGTGCAATATCTGATCTCAGTATTCCACCAAACTGACCTCAAAAAATCCCCTAACAGAAAACGCCAAATGATCAACCTTGTTCCACCCACTAATAATCCCATGCAATGGGATGCAAGTGGAAGCAATGCTTCAAATTAAGACTGTTTTTGTTTTTGTTTCGGGAGTTCCCATTTTGTCGTTTTAATGTATTTATTAATATTCCTCTTGTTTTTGCCCCAAGTTAAGCTTTTCTTTTTCTTCTTATGCCATAATACCTTCCTGTTTTATTTTCGTAATTTTCTGAATTATTCCTTCAGTGGAATTGGCTAAGTCTTAAAAATAAGAAAATCTGGCTCCACCAACCCCTTTCACAACGTCAAGCCATCATTTTTTTCAGGAAACATTCCTGCCAGACAACCAGATGATCGTCTTTCATTTCCTAATAAAATTTTTTTTTTCGACCAAACAAAGAATGGGCAACTAATATTTCCAAAAATGTCCGGTCGTGTCATTTTTGAAAATTCTCAAACCCAAACCTTCGAGCTCATATTCAAAAAATTCAGTCAACAAAAATGTTGGACAAAAATTTTATCTCACTCTGGGTTTGATACTCAATCAGGTTCAAAAATTTTTCAGTAATCTAAAAACGCCAACTTTTATTTTTGGGGATTTCAACCTACACCACCCCTTTTGGGGCTGAAAAACATCTACTCCCAAAACAAACTTCTTCGTATTTTTGGTTGGTTTGTCCGAAACAGTCATTTTTCTATTCTATTGACAACTATATTACTACTTCTACTACGCGAAAATGGAATGTGCTTCTCCGCAAAACCTTCATCAAGGCACCGATTCTTTTTTATCTATGTGAATGAAAAGACGAAAATATTCTTTCTCTATGTAAATGACGATACCGCAATCATTATACAGCACTTCCATGAATACACTCTTTAGATATTTTAGACTTCAATCTTTTGTCCATAGGCTATCAAAATTGGCTCTGTTATGGAAAATCAAATTAAACCAGCAAATTCTTCTTTTTTTTCACCGCAAAAGAACCACTCCAAATTTCATCTTTTATCTTTTATCAACCAGTGCCTTTTGTAACTGAGTACAAATACATTGAGTCATATTGGACCGCGCCTTACATTTCAAAAAAACACATTCAATACATTATTTCTAAAGATTAATAAAGCCAAATTCTTGCACCTTTGATTTTCAGGAAAAGTTAAAATTTTCTTTAGTTTCTTAGGGAGGCAAACTTCCTGTTTTATTTTCATCTTCACTGATCATTCCTCCAGTGGAATTGCTTTAAAAACTAAGAAAATCTGGCTCCGGTCTGTAAATTTTGGGTTTTTCAGGAAACATTCCTGATGATCGTCTTTCGTTTCCTATTTGAAGAACGATTACAGGTTCTTCAAATCAAACATTCTTCATTTTTGAAAATAACAAATGAGATTTTCATTATAACCGCCATCGTATTCACGACGAATTCACATTTATCCATTCTAAATTTATTACCGAAAATTTCATTCTTTGATGCATCAACAAATCAACGTTCAAAAATTTTCAGTAATCTGCGAAAAACGCCCGCGTTCTATTTTTTCAAGACTTCAGTTCATTCCCCGTCTTTCCTTAGCTCATCTTTTGGGGCGGAAAATTATGTTTTAATAATAATTTTTGATATGGAGGTACGAATCAGTCGCATTTTTACTTCCTGAATACTTCAACGCCCACTCACATCACCCATAATTTCATTTCTTCCGTTATAGATCTCACTCTTTGTTCGGTCAGCTTTCTTAAACGAAGTGTATTGCTATGTTTCTGACTGTACCTTTGAAAGTGATCTTCTACCAATAGTTGTTTCATGGTCCAAACTAACAAATGCATCAAAATATCTTAAAAACTATATACTGGAATCCAATTCTCAGAGATTCGAACACATTTCTTCAATCGATTACTGACCCTACCGTTGAAATAGTCACTGAAAAATTTTGTATACTATAAATATTAATACCAAAAACCAAATTTTTCCTAATAATGAATACCCTCCATGGTGGAATATTGCATGTAATAACTTCTGTCATCTGAAAAAATAGTGTGGAAAAAGGCCAGGAATAGTGTTTCGGTCCCCTGATTGGAGTAAAAAAATACCGAAGTAAATGTCATATTAAAAGGGCAAAACAAAAATACTGGGAAAATATAACCAATATTCCGAGAAACCCTAAATTATTTTTCCGCATCCTGAATAAATTAACTAATCACAATGATCCTGATAAAAAATAGCAAAATACTTCTTTCACAATAATAGATATATTAGTAATCCAAAATAGCAAAAGCAATCTATTTGCAAATTATTTTTCAGCACAAAACTTTCGTTCTGAACCTATTCCATTGGATTACAGCATAGACAATAAGTTTTTAAATAAAAATATTGAACTTTGGGAACTGCGAAAATCGATCCAGAAAATGAGAAATACTACACCCGGCACAGATAACATTCCAGCTGCATGGTTAAAAACTGGATGAATCGTCCCTTTTAGTTATCTTGCACCTTTTTCAATCAACAATTGAGTTTTTCTCCAATTTCGAAGAGCTGGAAACACGCTATCATTATTCCAACCCCTAAGCTCAACAAGGATAAAAACAAAACGGCGTCGTATAGGCCGATTGCTTTGACCTCTGTTTTTTGTAAAGTATTTGAGCGCATTATTACCAATCGCATTGTTAATTTTCTGAATTTCACCAAACGACTTCATACCAATCAGCATGGATTTATACCTTTTAGAAACAATCATACCGCTACTTATACCATCTATAAATCAATTTTAACTGCACACAATGAAAAAAAAAAATATTTTGTCGGTATCAGTCTCGACATAAAAGTGCTTATGATTCCGTGCCTATCGACGAATTAATTTATAAATGTCTCAAAATTGGAATCTCGGAAACATCGCTAAATGAATTCATGGTTTTCTTCAGAACAGGACTTTTCAGGTTCGATGGAGAAACACTGTTTCTGACCCAAAACCTTCTTTTTTAAAGGCCTTCCACAAGGTAGTGTACTTTCACCAATTCTTTTGTAGTTTTTTGAATGACATTTTTGAGACTTTGGAGATAAATGTTGATTGCTCTATTTTCGCTGACGATATTTTTCTTTTCTGCTCACATCAATCGTTATCCTATATTCAAACCCAGCTTCAAAATACTCTGGAGAATTTATACAAATGGTCTTCTTATTGGAATCTACAATTATTGCTGAAAAAAGTGCAATAGTTGATTTATCAAAAAAAAAAAAAGATCAATTTCATTGCCGCGGATAACATGGCGGAATTCCCCTCATCTGGAGTGATACTCTTAAGCATCTCGGAATTCCTTTTTCAAAAATAAATCAAAACGAAATTATTTTAAGAAATTTACGTATAAAAGCCCTTAAAAAATTAACGGTCTAAAATTTCTGGCATCAAAGAAAAATGGTATAAGGACAAAGCATCTTATCACTATTGCAAACAGTAGTATCCTCAGCACATTTTATTACAGTGCATTAATAATTAAAAATTTCCCGGTCACCAAATTAAACGCCTGTAACACAATTCAAACAAAGTTCTAAGAATTGTTCTGGGATTACCAATTTGGACTCGAATATTATTTTGTTAAAAATGTCTGGACAAGAAATTCTTTCAGATAAAATTAAACGTTTGGCGCTGCAGTTTTTAATCAAACAATATGCTAACCACTCTTTCTCCCCTTTGATGGTAAATAATGAATTGCAGTTACTTGACAAAGATGAAAACACTCTGCAAACAAAATTATAATTGCTCACCAGAACACCTCTTAACCTTGCCAATTGTGCCATGGCATGATCCTTCCTTATGTGAAATTTTCCTTCAAAGTTCCGTTTTCAAAATAAAGAAAACCCAGTTTCACTTATAGTCAATGATTTTCAGATTGTATAAAAGATTTTCTCTGATCACTATATCATAGCCACGGATGCCTCAAAAATCACGTCTCAACTTCAATCGCCGGCATTTCTTGCAATCAAAGTTTTTCATATCGCATTAACCCAATAAACTCTGTTTTCACAGCAGAGGTTTTGGCAATTTGTGTCGCCATAGATGAACTAGCTATTGTTGACAAGGACATTTTAATAATTTCTGACAGTTTTTCGGCTCTTAATTCTCTTAAAAATATTAACATTCATTCTACCTATGTTATTCAAAGACTTGCTTCAAACTTTTTGTTAGACAAACTTTTAATCAAAATATCACATTTTTTATGGGTTCCTGGTCATTCGGGAATTTTATGGAATGAAAAAGCGGATTCTCTCGCAAAGAATACCACGGAACTCTCGCAATTTATTGAATGGATATCCCCGGAAGATGTCATTGCAAACCTGAAAAAACAATCCTACCTAATCTCGGAAACAAATTACTTTAGTAGTAAATATTATGATTTGATAGGAAACTTTCAGATATTGTAACTATCACAAAATGGACACATAATAGAAGACAGGATATACTCATTGCTCGTATCATCAACAGAATGATCGTTACTCCCGCCCTGTTAAATAGATTCAATTTAGATTCTAATCCTTTCTGTAACATATGCAATGAAACCAATGACCTTTTACACATTCTTTTAAGATGCAGAAAATATTCCACCTCAGATTACATCTATGGCAAAACTTGAATATCGACGAAAATAATATCACATTCAAAGCTTTTTTATCTAAAATTCTTGATTGCAAAAAAAAAAATCTGACTTTATTTCTCCAATCTCTTAAACGTTTTGATATTTATTAGCTGCAATTCTCTGGGCACTCAGGGGATACTATAAATCCCTGTTTTTGTTCGCGCCAATTTCCTTACTGAGCGGAAAATAAATCTCGCATCCTTTTTAGTAACGTATAAATAGGGAAAACGAACTGTTCCCATATAGTGATTAGGGGATTATAGTCCTTGTTGCTTCACATCTCCATATACTGCTTCGATTCAAGATTCAGAAAAAAAAAAAAAAATAACAAACTGTTTATTGGCCACATTATTGATTTTTCTGTTAAGTATTATAGGTAAATCAAAAGTAAGTTTTAATAATATATTTGATATTTATCAGATTTTATTTCATATACTTTTATTCTACCTTCCTATGCTAACCCACTGTAAAAAAAAAAAAAAAAAAAAAAAAAAAAAACTTGGCAGCTTTCAAAAAAACGTTTCAAATATATATTCCATATTACTCTTTTAAGTGTAAGATCAAATACTGGAATAAAACAGAATAATAATCACGATATGTTTAGCAGTATTATTAATTATTTTTGCTTCAAACTTGAAAGTGACTTGTTTTGCAGCAGTTACAACCTTTTCCACCACCCATTAAATGTAATAGATTTTCATTAATAGGAATTTTTAGCAATTGTTTTCATTTGATTCTAGATTAACTTAAAAATTAAGATATAAATTAATTTCAAGTAATATTAATACAATAACATATTTAAGAATAAAAATTATATCAATGACAAAATAAATAAAACTTTTAAGTATTTGATTAAGAAAATTTTATTCTTTGACTTTTAATACTAAATAATTTGCTTTCCATTAGAATTTTTATAAAAATTTAATCATTTAAATATTGAAAATCGGAAACATTCATGTTTATAAAAGGATTTATAGTAATATACAAGTTTTGAAAAAGTATGTTTACCTTTCAAGATGAAATTGTTTATTATAACTAGTTATTTTAAATTTTTAGGATTAATGATTCTTTAGTAGTTTTTGGCAATAACTGGGTCATTGAAGTAAATTATTTTCTAAAAATTTTCATACATGAAGCAAATGTTCATATTTGTTCAAATAAAAGTATATATATTTTTTATTCTTGCAGGGATACGAGGGATACGTTTACAGAGTTACTTAGTAGCAATGATCTTTCTGCAAGGGATTCTATAATGATAGATGTTCAAAACCATGATTTTAGGCACATTCTTGCTAAAATTTGTTTTCATTGTCATTTCTTTGGTATGCTATATTTATTGATTTTATTTGTTTTTTTAAACCTATTAGTTATTTTAATTTAAAAGCTGAAATATCTTTCATTGTGTATAATACCTATTTTTTTTTATTAAGTATATCAGTAATAATTAATTATAATTTTTAATTATAAATTTCATTATAAACTTTTTACTAAGTATGGTTTGATGTAAACATTAGGTTGATTTATTCAAATTTAAGTACTTTGTCTTTATATTTATGAATTTACATTTGTTTTGAAAAGTACAGGGCAAACAATGATATTAGGTTGTCAATTTTTAAATAATTTTTTGATTACTTGTTCCTCTAGTTATGATGGTGTTTAAGTAAATTTACTACATTATTTTATGTCTTGTCATATTATATATAGCTTGTGAGTATGCATAATATGACAAAAAGATAATAAGTTAAATAATTGTATGTATTAATAAAGGTTATGTATATATGTATATATATATATATATATATATATATATATATATATATATATATATATACCCGACACTGCAGTACATATTGGGCCATGGTCTTCCTAAAAATACTGCTGCAATGTTACTCGTCTATCTCTCGAGTTTGGTTTTTTACAATTTGTTATCTTTATGTTCTTTATATCCTTTTCCACTTCAATCCATCTCTTTTTTTTTTTTTCTTCGACCCTGGCTCTTCCCCTTGAAAATCTTTGTGACTTTGCAATCGTCCAATCTCTCTGTCTCCTAGTCATTTAATTCTTTTTGTCATTCTTTCTTAATTTGATATTCTTTTGTTGAATAAAAGGATATCAAATTATATAATGTGGTATATATATATATACACTCAAGAGCCAAAACATTATGACCACCCCTACATTTTGCAATGAACTCGCCTGGATGACGTGGAAGGCACGTGATCAAGTGGAAGGGTATTTAACTGCTGCTGGAGAGTCTGAAGAATCATTCTTTCACTTACTTCTGTGTGTGATGGGAAAGGCTGCGGATCTAAGCGACTTTGATAGAGGGGCAGATTGTAATGGCTCGGAACAAGTATTTCGAAACTGCACGACTCGTGGGTTGTTCGCGATCTACAGTTGTTAGTACTTATGCGAAGTGGATGAATGACGGTGAAACCAACAGTGGACGACATGGTGTTGGACGTCCACACACTATCAAAGAAAAGGTCGTCGGAGACTGTCTCGCATGGTGAAGCAAAACCGGAGCCAGACAGTGGCTCAGCTGACAGCCCAATACAATGCAGGGCCAAGTAGAATAGTATCGGAGCACACTGTTCAGCGGACACTGTTGGATATGGGGCTACGCAGCAAACGTCCCACTCGTGTGCTTTTGCTGACCAAGCGTCATCGCCAACTGCGCCTACGCTGGGCCGGGGAACATCGTGACTGGTCCATGGATCAGTGGAAGAGAGTTGCCTGGTCAGATGAATCACGGTTTGTCATTCATCACGCCGATGGCCGTGTCAGGATACGCCGTCTTCCAGGCGAACAGTTGCTCCCTCAATGTACAGTAGGTCATACACAGGCCGGTTGTGGCGGTATTATGCTTTGGGACGTTCTCTTTGGGCGTCTCTGGGACCCGTGGTTGTGGTAGAGCAGACCATGAATGCTACAGGGTATCTGAACATCATTGCGGATCAGTTGCACTCTTACATGGCCTCTGTTTTTCCAGCTGGAAATGGAATGTTCCAACAGGACAACGCCCCTTGTCACAAGGCTAAAATTGTGTTGGAGTGGTTCCAGGAACATGATGCTGAATTCAGTTAATGTCCTGGCCGCCTAACTCCCTGGATCCCAATCCGATAGAACACATTTGGGGTGTCCTGGGACGGCAGCTCAGAGTTCAAAGACCACCAATTCGTAATATCACGGATTTGCGTGACCGTCGCTTAAACATCTGGTACAATCTATCTCAGGCCATCTACCAGGACTTGTGGCATCCATGCCAAGGCGGGTTGAAGCTGTGTTGCGCGCCAAGGTGGGCCAACTCGTTATTGACAGGTGGTCATAATGTTTGGCTCTTGAGTGTATGTATATATATATAGATAGATAGATACTTAGTAATTATTTCAAAAAGCAAAAATCTAAATTCATTATTAAACAAGGAATTTAGATCAGCAACATATCAGGTAAGCAATGTTAAAGTACAACAACCATTGAGATAAATTTATTATTAATTTAAATCTTATCTGGTGCATTAATTCATTAGTTGTAGACATGTTTGCTGACTTATAAAATTTGATTAATTTTTACGTAGGATTTAAATGGTAATAAATAATTTAAAAATGGAGAAGAAATTTTTGTTTTACATATTTTTTATATAGGATTCATAATGAAATATGCTTTTATAAATATACACTCTTCATTACTTTCAACTTTGGTTACAATGGTATCCAAAGTTAAGTAATGAAAATGAAAAAGTAGATTTTATGAAAACTACTTGCTTGAAATTACTGAAACAATCACAGATCTTTGGATGGAATCAAAGATGTCTAGGAATATTACAAGAATGTACTCAATAAATAGTTAATTGATCCAATTAATAGAAAATTGATGTAATGTTGAAAAAAATTTATTGCCTACAAAAATATAAATTTAAGCTTTGCAGTCAAACATCAATTTAAAAAAGTAAAAGAATATGAATTTGTTGAAGTAAATTTATTTCTTAAAGATTGGGCAAGTGCATTTAAAAATTCTGTTTAAAAATATTAGAACCCTCGCCGTTGAATTTTCCATTAACCAAAGGGATATCATGTTTGGATGCAGTAGTTGCATGTAACATTAAATTAGCTCTCAAACAATTATCCCTGTGTATTCAAATTTTAATTTCAAACAATTGGATATTTGGCATTAATAAAGGGTATAAAATAATGAAATTTATAGAAAGTTTGTAATATCCCTTCAGGGAAAGCCAGTTTGCTTGCATATAAACGAAGTGAAAGCAGATTAGATGACTGGTCAAACATTATTTGTAACTTGAAGTCCCTTATTTGCAGCAATTTGAACAACTGAATTTAACATTTTCTCATGGACATGCCTTTGTTTAAAAGGGGTTTTCTATAAATTGAGAATGCATGGTGGAGAATCAGTCTTGTGGAGTAGAGGCAAATTTTCAGTGGAGTACAAGCCACTGGAGGCATTTTAAACCACAAAATAACAAACAATGCTGAGCTATGTGAGATTTTCGCACACTTAATCTGTTCAATCAATGGCAAGAAAAAAAAATCTGAAACTGAAGAACAAGTAGTTGAATATGAAAGGAAAAGAAGAGCCAAGCAACTAAAGGAATTGAGAGCAAAAAACAAAAACTGCATAGGGAATATTGCTGTTTCATTTATTCAATGGAATTGTAATTATTAGAATGATACTTTATTTGTTTATTATCAAAATTTATTTTTTATTTGTTTATTAGAATTTCTGTATTTGCTATATCTTTGTAATTTAGATCTAGTATTAAATTATTTTAATGAAGTAAAGTATTGTAAATTAAGGAATATTTATCCAATTTTTGAAATAATTTAAACTGTTACTTTTCTATTCCTTCCTTGGAACATATTTTAGTAGAATCCTCAACCTCAAACTGTTTCATATCTTTCATAAATCAGGATCTGACTAATCGTATATGGCTTTTCCCTCCATGGTTGAATGATGTACTGTATTTTTGCATAACATAACAAAAACTAAGTTTTGTTTTTACCTTCATTTGTCAGACCCAAAACAGCCATGTTTAGTGAAAGAGATTGGCAAGATCAGTACATGATGGAATTATTAATATGCATCATTGTAAAGGAGGCTTGTTTAATGAGTTTCAAGAATATGATAAGCTTGACTCTAAAAAAAATTACAACTATTTTTAAATAATGGAGTTAACTGCTTGGCGCAAATGAAAATATGAGAATGGAAACCAATGATGAATAAAGAGTTATTCTCAATATGAACTTATAGCAATGCCAACGAAATTGAAGAACTAATACTAAAAAATACAAGAACTTATTTTCCAGCGTTTGTTTTGCCTCACAAATTTCACTAACGACGGAGTTAAGGCTATAGAAACAGTGCTTAAAACACTGATTCGCATGAACTTAGAAAACTAGCGTAACGATACTGCAAAAATGGAGAGAGTTGTATGAAGAAAGAGCACTCGGCAAAAGCAAAACGTTTCTCTAAAACTTTTTCCTAATGCAGCTGGCAAGCAAGACCGTGATCTTTTTTATGCCATAAGGGTTGCGCCAACATTACTCACTTTGCACTACCCAGGGCGCGTGTAACTTGAAAATAAGCCACGGACACGGAGTAACACAATAACCCCAACGCTCTACAATCCTATTAGGACCGGAAAGTGGATTCCGGGCCGCAACAAACACCCATGGCACCGCCGGTATTCGAACCCGATACCTGTGATACCGAGCGCCAGAGCGCTAGCCACTCCCGGCCATCAGCCCCTATTCTCTAAAACCCAAAAGACTAAACTGTTCTTGTTTTATTTCATACAATTCTGTTACTAGAATTTTCTTTCTTAAATTGATTTGTTGCAATATATAATTATTTTGTTCGTATTTGAAAGTTTTACATCCAACAATTTCGCTTATACGACTTTCTTTTGACCCGTAATTGTTGACCGTTTGTTCCTAATTTGAAAATATTTGTTAAATTTGTTACTTTTCACAAGGTTTTAAACATAAATGTTATTTATCTCTGATGTAGTATAATTTTCACATTCGTAGAGTTTTTAGAATAGCTTATATTGTGCCCCAATTTTATGTGAATGACCTGGAAAGTTTCTTGACTTTTTATAGTTTTGTGTGAAAACCAGGAAAAGTCAGGGAGTTTTACTTTGACTGGAAAGTGGCCATTGTGCAATTAATAGATAATGCTAATTATTATTATGTAATTTGAATTAAAGAATGTATGTGTGATACGTATTTTGCATTGTAATTGAAATCTTTTTTATAGTTGTTGAGCAATATGGTATTAGTGCCTCTTTATACAGCTATTCAACTCAAGATGACCATGTCTGTCTTCTAGTCAAACTTGTGGTTAGTGAATTGCATTTCGATTTTTAGTTTTACATAAAATACATAAATAATTGACTTAAGTGTTCTTTAATTAATTACAGTCATTATTTTTAAATTAAGTTAAAAATCAATGTTTGCTTTAAAATATGTATAAAATTGTTTCTTTTTTGAGTAAGATGTAAAATAATATTTAATGTTTATTTTAAATAAGGAGGAGTTTCAAATATGTGAAATAGTAGAAGACATCTATATTTAAATATGTAATAAAAATACATATTTTACTACTGTACATTTATAACAGCATTGATTTTTATTAAGGTATTTGGGAATTACAAATGCACTTTTACTCAACACTCCAGTGAGTGCCAGAGCATTCCTCAAAACTCTCCTCTGCTACATTCTGTTTGCATTAGGTTCTCCAAGTAGTTACTCTGATAGCTTCGATGTGACAGTAATTGTAATTGAATGATCGTATTCATTTAGAATGCGTTATATGGCAAATAGAGATGTCAATTACAGCAAATTCTCCTTGGTTACTGTAGAAAAAATCAATACTTTTATAGAAAATTAAAGAAAAATAATCTTTTTGTCAGTTTCTCTTTGAATTTTGCTTAATTAAAAAAACTTCCATCGTTTTGAAGAAATATAGTACTAGCTTTTGTTAAAAGTAGAACATTTTGTTCAATTTTTTTAATTATTAAGAAAGTGTAGTGTGTAGGTTGGGCAATCCTATTATAACTGGTTGGGGTTGGGTTGAAATACTTGAGGCTCAGGTTGGAGAACTTACAGCTTTATTTACACAAATACTACACATGTACAATTAACAATAGACAAGATTTAACACATTTATAGACATTTAATTATAGATTCGTGGAAGGATTCCACTTCTAAGCCGAAAACCCGATACTCAGGTAGGTGCAGGGGTGCAAAAAAAGTACAATCGGATGAGAGTCTATATGCAACTATTGCACAGGTTTGCGCTAAATGTATTTCCTCTTGGGATGAGAGATTGTTAACTAAACGTTTCTCAGCAGTAGAGCAGGTTGCGCAGTACTTCCTCTCGGATGAGAGTCTTAAGGCCTACTGACCATTTCTCCCGAAAGCCACAGATATCGCTCTTGTAAGTAGGGAGGAAGCATGGTTACAAAAGTAACATTCAGAAATATGTTCAAACAAATATTCTGCCACTCTTGTATTTCTTCTTTATAATCTTTATTATCCGTTTGGATAAGTTATTATTCGTGTGTACTAATAAAAAAAAGTTACATTTTTTATTAAATTTAAGTGTTACATGATCTCTTAATTAACATTATTTTAATGAAAACTTTCTCAATTTAAAAAAATTCCTACATTGAGAATATTATAAGTTGCAGCTACAGCTGTAAATGTGCTTTTCAAATAATATTTATTTTTGTGAAGGGGAAAGACGTCATTTTGTTTGGAAGGTAGTAGTATATGTTTGTCACTCAGCCCTCCATGCACACACACTCTGTAGATAAGCATGAAAGTTACTGAAAATAATCTAAAATACTACTGAAAAGTCTCATTTGTGGTCGACATCTCTGCATAATCAGCAAATTTCATGCAATTGTTTTTAAATATGCTAATAGCGTTTTTTTCTTTTAGTATGATTTTTATTATATTATTTTTATTATTTTATTATAATTCATATACTTAGTACTTTTTCTTTTCCACTAATAAATATCTGAGTTTATAGCATGAAATTTTTTTCTCAATCTTTCCTATAATAATAGTTGGTTGGTATTTTTGAAATGTCTAGATTTCAGAGCCTTGCTGAAGAATGTGTTTAATAATTATGTTATATAGCAAATAATTCTTTTTCATTTAAGATGATTAAATCTTAGCAATTTAAATGAAATTGGTAGTAGTTATTAAACCTTGTGTATAAATTGACTAATAAAATTTTAAGCTTGAAAATTTATATAAAAAAGTAGCCCATGTTAATATGCTTGTTTTTTTTTTTTTAATTTCAAAACTTTAAAAAAATTAATTTGACTGAAAATGTTAAAATTATGATCTAAGTAATTTATCTACCCATTCATAACAAAAGAAAGTGAAAGAATATTTTTTTGTAGTTTTGCTACTTCTAAAATTTATCATAAGCTTAGTTTATTTCTGATCTCTTTATGCTCTTAATTAATTTTTGTATTTTAATTGTTCTAATTTTTGCTCTTGATTTCTTTTTCTGTCTGTATGATGTTGTAGAATTTTGATAATTATATTGTATATTATGTTTGAGTTTAAAGGCCCATCCAGACGAGAGCACGAGTTGAGTCACTCCAAGGCGATCTCGTTCAGTTCGTCTCCGTCTGATCGCGAAAAAACCCACGACCTATCATGCTGCGCAGATCATTTGATGTGTGGAAAAACATTGAAGCACATGATTTTCCAGTAGGGGTTTTTCAAACCAGTTTTTATAATGAGTGTGTGAATGGGATTCGTTCTCGTCTGGACGGGGCTTTAAATATTGCTGTCTTCTTGTATATAAATTTTTGATTATTGTATTATAAAGTAAATAATAAAAATAAATTGTATAATAATAAATAAATAAATTGTATATAAATTTTTAATATTTGTATAGAAACCACATCACATAGCTGTTGAAGCAAAAGGATCAAATTCTGCTTTGATAACCTGTCTTTTAGAAGAGATCAAGGGCTTATTTTCGAAATAGAAAATGGTTGTCAGTAGAAATGATCTTAAGGAGCTATGAATGAGGGATTTAAATGTTAGACAAGATTTGAATTATTTTTTCTTCTATATGTAGTTTGTATGCTAAAATGTGTTTTGTCCCAAAATGCTTATTGAATCATTCCATTTCAATCACATTTTTAACTCACTTTTGTTTAGTATTTGTAATGAACTTTTATTTTAATTTGTGTTGTTCGTTTAAGAATTGCATAATAATCTTTAATCTACAAATATCTGTTGGATTATATATTTTTATGTGTTAAATATTATTTCAATGAATTTAATTTAATGAATATTTCATCAATAAAATGTTTCTTTTTTACTTAAGTTCAATTTATGTATTAGAGTTGAAAATAATTTGCCAAATTTTTATAAATTAATATATATTTCAATTGTATAAAACTGTGTACTTAGATTCTTTTTGTGTAAGATTCTTGAAAATTAGTAATTTTAATTTGTTGATTATGTGGAGTATAATTTAAATTAGTATATAAATTTTTATTTAAAAGCTTATTTTTAAAGATTAGTTTATGTAGCATTACCCTGAATGTATTGTTCATTTTTTTTATATGGTTAAAATAATTTTGAATAGATACTTATGTAATTGAAGGCCATTTTGTGTGAATCATTTATTGTTTAAAATTTTGTATATAAATTACTATAATAAAATTTAAAGAATATATGTAGTTTTGTTTATCCTTATATAAATTGAAATTAAAGTTATTATTTTTTTTTTTTGAGAAATTATACCTTTATTTACATTTTACTATTTCTTGATAAATAACATAAAATAAAAATTTAATTCATATTCATGTGATTTTGGAATTTTTTTAAATAATGGATTGATACTCTCAACTGAAGTGTGTGGGTATGAGTACTAATATTAATTCTTAACCGAAAGATCTTTTTTTTTTACATGGATCCACTAATTTGGTATTGGGCATGCTTATGCTTAGGCTCTGGTGCTTAACAATATGTTGCTATGAAAAAAATTTCATGTGCATTAACTTGCAAATTAGTTTATTATCCTATTGTTGAGGTTTTAACGATGATTTTAAATACTTATACCATCATTTATTTGGTGAAGGTAGCAAATAATACTGTAATAAAATTTCAATATTGTAATTTTTTTATTTGCAAGAAAGCTTTTTAATTGAGCTTTAAGTTATACAAGTCATGATATAAATTAATTTTTTTATGTATCCTCACTTATTTATGAAAAACAGGTTTACTCTTTACATCTTGTAAAATATCCTTTTTAATTATATTTACAGAATTTGTATGATTTTTCAAAGGCAGGTAAAATATTTTCCCGTGAACTTCAAAGCTTAGGTCTTTTTAATGATAAGTAAGGATACTGTAATTTATTAAGGATTATGTAAGAGAAGATTTTGTAGAAATTTATTAATAAGTTACTTGAAGCATCCTTATGATATAGTAAAGTGTTCTTATCTTTATTATATTCTTCCTGTTGCTTTTTAAGCACTTGTATTTTTTTTTTTATCCAAAGAGGTTTTTCTTGTGAAATGTTTTACCAATTTGTTTTGAATTACTAACCTGCATGTGGAATTATAAATTATTTTTTCAAGAGCAAACTGTGCAAATCTTTATCCCTGATCAAATCTCTTGAAGTCATTACTCATATTTTATTTAATATAAAATATGAGTAATAGTTCAATACATTGGTATACTTAGTGTGATATAAATTAATTCTTAGTACAAATCTTTTATCCCTGATGTAATATTTCAAATAAAATGAACATAATGTTTTGTTTTAGAAAAGTTTTAAATAAAAACCAAAAAAAAAAAAAACTTTTTTTTTTTTTAATGCTAAAGATGGGACTATGGCTAAAACTTTATATTTATGGACTTTTGTTTGGATTGCTGTTCAATTTTTATCGTAAATAAATATAATTTAAATGGAAGAATTTGAAAATTGAGTCATTCAAGGTACTTCGCAAGGAGATGAACATATCATATTTATTCAAATAATGATTTTTATTGAGATTGACAAATATGCAAGTTTGCATTCTGTAAGAAATTTTTAAGTTGTAATGTAGGTTTCTACAATGAGAGTTGATCGTTTGTAGTAGCTAGGTTCATCAAATTAAATGGTTCCTAAATCAGTATCAAAAGCTTGGGCTTCTTGAATATTAATTGTGAATAGTTAGGAGATTAGGTCACGAATAGTAGTAGTGATAAGATTTATCAATAAAAATAAAGAATTCTTTAAAGCACAAAGTTTGGAAATATTCTTCTCCTTTAAATATAAATAAGGTACATCAAAAAGAAAATTGAAAACTTATCTTCCTTATGCATATAATTGAATTTGCTATTCCCAGAAATGTATGATTAATCTACATGAAGAAAAGGGAACTTTATAGTAAACTTTCTTATATATATATATATATAATGTTTGGAAAAATTATCTAAAATAGGTTGGCCAGCTTTTTGATATAATTTTATGCATGAAATGTTAGTTGTGTTTTCAACTAGCATACTTTTTAATGTGTTACAAACCATGCTCATGTTTATAGAGATAAAATAAGATAGCTTTAGTATAACGTGAATAATATATTTTGAAGCTATAAACAAAATGTTTTGAAATGGAAGTTTGCTATTAAGCATTTTTAAAATTATTCCTATAAATGAACCAGTTTTTAAAAAATTACCGCAAAAAACATGCTATAATCGTTAAATTGGAAAATAAATAAATAAAATTCAGATCACAGCTATTTTTATCATTATTTTATTTTGAGTAAAATTGTACATATACCTTTTTGAATATTGTTTTTTTGAAAATAAAAAACACTCAAAGCAAACCTTGGTGTTTTTTTCGCATAAATTTCGGCAATATATTTTTTTCATTTCGCAACAAAATAGCAATATAAACAATTTCGAATGCAAAATAACTCATTTTAATAAAAAAAGTAACTAACATTTAAAATTATTTCTTTTTGGGTTAACTTAAAAAATTTAAATGAAAGAAATTAAAAAGTGCTTTATATACGATGTACCAATACATTCGGAGAAACAAGCCGTACAGAAAAATTGGAGATAGGGAAAAAAAAAGAATATTAACTAAATAGCTGCATAGAGAAAGCTATTTTTCTAGATTAATTATAGGGACTGGCTGTTCTTTTGAAAAATCCTTTATTTATTCTCGTCTTGATTTTTTTAAATTTATTTATTTTTATATGTAGGACAAAACTATAGAGAATGTAAGAAAAGAATTTGATGCGTTTTGTATTTAGTCATTATAAATAATTTATTTTCTGTTTTTGCTGCTTTCCTTTACGTTTTTTTTTTTCCTTGTATTTATGCATTTTATTACATATATGTGATACAAAAAGAGAAAGGAAAGATCGAAAGAGAACTGAAATAGACACGATCGATTTGCATAACAAACTCACAACAATATTCGTTACTTGTAAATTTACTTTATAATTTAATTTTCCTTTTTTCTGTGTAGTGTTGATGAATGATTCCATTAGTGACATTAATAAAGAGTCAAATTTAAATCAAAATGTCGTTCTCAATTTGATGACTATATAATTGTAGATTTAACCGTCCTACAAATATATTTTATGTGATGTAATATTTTTGCTTAAGTTATGTCACATAAAATTATCATTTTTTTTTTTTTTTTTGCACATTTAAGCATTTTTTTTATCTATGCAAAGCAAAAAATATGAACAGCTTTGAAATTGAGATAATCTTATGTGCCTGATAAAACATGATTTTACATTTTAATAAGCCTTATTACAACATAATTTTTTTTTTTATCTGCTCATAAAATTTCTTTTTTCTTTAACAAAAATTGATGAAGACAGCAATCAGGATTAAACGATTCAAAGTATTTTTGATGTTTCTTTTGTCATTTTATTTAAACATAGTAAAAAAAAGAATTTGATTTTACATCGTTGTTAAATAACACATCCCTCAATAAGTCTCCGATCTGATAAGTATATAGCAACACTGTTAACAGACTCGTATGATTTCTGGATAGTAGCATCATTCAAACGATACATGTCCCAATTTCATAACATTCTGATAATTAGTTTACAAGTTACAATGGTTTTAGGGATCCCGTACTTTCAAAACAATGAATAAAAGAATGTCGTGTGTTGGTTAAACATTGTTTTTCGATGGGAAAAAATACTGTTGAAGCCAAACAGTGGCTTGATAAGCGTTATAGAGACTCTGTACCAGGGAAATCAACTATTATTGACCGGTATGCTGAATTTAAACGTGGTCGTACAAACACCGAAGATGCTGAACACTCTCGTCACCCGGCAGTTGTTCCTGAAAACTTAAAAAAAAAGTCCACAAAATAGTTTTAAAAGATCGTAAAGTGAAGTTACGTGAGGTAGCTGAAACTTGAAAGATATCAGAAGGTAGCGTTTTTACAATTTTACACGAAAATTGGAGCATGCGTAAGTTGCTTTCGAAGTCGGTGCCGCTTTTGCTCACATTGAACCAAAAACAACAACGACAGCGTCGACAATTCAGAGCCCTGTTTGGAGCTGTTCAAACGAGATAAAAATGATTTCTTGTGTTGGTATGTGATAATGGATGAGACATGGATCCACTACTACACACCTGGATCAAATAGATCGTCAACTGAATGGACAGCTGCCGGTTAAAGTCGTCCTAAGCGACCAAAAACTGTCAGCTGGCAAGGTTATTGCATCCGTATTTTGGCATGCGCATGATATTTGTTCATCGACTATCTTGAGAAAGTTAAAACTATCAATAGCGAATATTACATGTTATTATTGGATTGATTGAGTATAGAAATCAAGCGGAAAAAAGCGCTGTTTCAATGAGACAATGCACTGCATCACAAGTCGATGAAAATCTCCAGATCTGGCCCCCAGCAATTATTGGCTTTTTGCAGATATAAAAAGATGATCCAGGGAAAGAAATTTGGCTCAAATGAAGAAGTGATTACCGAAACTGAGGCCTGTTTTGAGAGCAAAGACAAATCGTTCTAAAAAAAGCATCGAAAATGTATCACTCTTGAAGGAAAATATGTTGAAGAATAACTCGAATTTCTACAAAATTGTTGTTCTTAGCTAGACCGAATGAGTTACGAGCTTATTGAGTGATGTATGGAATATCATTTGTTTGTAGTCATTTGTTTATTATATGCATTCCTATTCTTTAAATTTGAAAACTAAAGAAAATATCGATTGTGCAATATATGAAATTGATCAACAGTACAATGCTACTATTTTATAAAACAAGTAATTTGTGATAATAAGAATTTCGTGAAAAAATTATTCTTACGTTTAACCTCATTTTGAATACGTCATGAGAACCAAATTATGATTACCAAACGTTAAATATTAACGTTTGATGCTCATAATGAAGTTGGTTTTTTTTTTGTAGCGAAATCCATTTTTTAACGGTAGAAAAGAAAAACGATTAATATAAGAGAAAAAATGTAATTCTTTTAATTTGAATTTTCTTAAAGATTTTCTCTCTTAATTTTGTTTTTAACCTTGCGTAGAAAATTTATATATAATTTGTATTCACTCAGTTTTTTTAAAGTTTGTGGGTTTAAACAAATAAATAATAAATGTTCATTAATTTAATTTGTTATTGTATTACGTTATGTGTTTATTACATTGACAGGACAGAGGAGGAAGACAAAGTCTCTTTATAAACAATCTTGTCTTGAGAGCAACAATATAATATTTATTCACATGATGAAGCTGGATTCATGAATTTACACAATTGCTCATAATAGATGTTCCCAATACAGATTCTTGAATCAGAGGAATGCGAGTGGGGAGATAGTCCCTTATCTTACCTTGGCCAGGAGATAACACAAATTCTGGAAAAATGCTCTTTACTCATACTTGAAATATTTTCTGCGCTAAGTTATCGATGTGAAGTCAAAATGTTTTGTTATTAAAAAAATATTTTGCGGAAAACAAAATTTGTATAATGATATTAATTTATTAGAATTATACTAAAAGTTAAAACTAAGAACTACTTTGTTGGCAGTTGTAAAAATTTCTACTAAACCTTATATATCAAAAATCATTCATTTAGCATGCTTGATTTATAAATTGACTAGCACATATAACCCGGCTTTGCCCAGCTTCAGAAAATATAACTTATTAACTCTTTTATATCAAAGAGACAAGCTCATTTTCATTGCTAACACGATGTCAATATTTTAATATGGATAATACAATCAATGGGTTGTTTATTTAGTATTGCATAAATATTCAGATATGTAATATATATATATATTCGAAAATGTTGGATTCAAGATGCAATACTTTTGATTATTTTATTGTTATTAAAATTATTTTAATCAATACAAATTACATAATTATCTTCTAAATTATATTTATTTATCAATTAGAGCCTGGTAGTAAACAGCATTCCTCGTTTTCTCGTCGTTTTCCAGCACATATAAATTTCTCCACTTCCAATTCTAGACATTGCCACATATACACTGGTGTGCAAAACTTAAGCAACATGTGAGTTTTTTGCCATAACTCCACGTGAAATCATCTGAGAGACATGACATTCAGAAATGAGGGAGAGTATTATGTACGTAAAGGATGACGAAAGCATCGGCGCTGAAAAAGGAATACAATGCATACGGTATGGAATCAAACAAAAGCAAGCTTTATTGAACGCATAGTATCGTGATTTATGATTGTCTATCCAAAAGGAAGAACAACAAGCAGATGTTCCTTAATATGGGATATGCCCTCCCCTCACTGCAATGGTTGCTTTGCACCGTCTCCGCATACTCAGAACCAGCTGCTGCAACATTTCTTGCGGTAGGAGTATCCATTTCTCAATCAGCATCCGTTTGAGTTATTGGGTGTTCTCCGAGGATGTAAGCGTGCTGCAATGCGTCTCCCCAAAGCATCCCACACATGTTCGATGGGATTTAAATCTGGGGAGTACGCTGGCCAATCTATTCGAGTGATATCTTTACTTTCCAGTAGTTCCTCAACAGCAAGAGTCCGACGTGACCGTGCATTACCATCCATAAAAATGAAGTCTGGGCCAATGTCACCTCGGAACAGACGCACATGGGGAAGGAGTACCTCCTCACGATAGCGATCCCAGGTTACAGACCCTCTGTCGAAAACACGGAGCTCAGTTCGCCCGTTCAGCAAAATGCCTCCCCCAGACAAGAACTCCAGAACCACCATAACGGTGTCTTTCCTTGAGGTTACTGGGATAAAACCGGGTCCCGACCTCTCTCCAAATCAAAACGCGTCCAGAATCGCTTCTGGTACAGAACCGATTCTCATCCGTAAAGAGGACACGACTCCATTGATCAGTTGTCCAGTTTTTGTGCTCTCTGCACCACTGTAAACGGTGGCGTCGGTGGCCAACTTTAAACGGGAGGCAGCGTTCAGGACGGCGGGCGAATAGGCCCACTTTGTGAAGGCGTCTGGCCACAGTAAACCGCGACACTTGTCGCCCCGTTGTTGTACAGATTTGCTGAGCAATGGCGCTTACTGACTGCTGTCGGCCTGCAGGACGATATATCGGTCATCCCCTGCAGTTGTGTTCCTCGGGCGGCCCTCACCAACCTTTTTAACAGCTGTACCTGTGGTTTGGAACGCTTTCCAAGCGCGAAACGACACTTTTGTTAATTCCGAACTCTGCAGCTACACTTGGTGACAGTACGCCCCTCCTCTAGCTTTCCGATCATTCTTCCACGTGTGAAGTCGTCCAGGTGATTTCTTCGAGCCATATTTCACGAACTGACTCACTGGCACTTGCAGCGAATATGTTGAATTGCGTCTCCGTCCTTAATTTTTTTCTACTGTTGAGCTGCGCTCGCCGACATCACTCGTTTTGCGTACGCTCACGTCGCCTCCGACGTTTCGTTCCTGATATTTGCATACGCATGACGTTCCTACTGACTTACGTGTTCATTGTACTGATCTCCAGACCTCCTTTTCTGCAATTTCATGCCTATCTGCTATATTTTTACATTGTTGCTTAAGTTTTGCACAACAGTGTAGCTGACTATGGCTTAAGCTGTCCGATCTCAAATCAATCCTAGCAATTTTAAGTGAGTGAATGGCCTTGTGCTGTATTTATAGATACAACAAAAGCAAGTCTTATCGGAAATTGTAGCTTTTTGAATTCGAACAGCTTACCTGATGTTGTCAAGAGTATCCATGAAAAGAAGGAAGAGGAAGACCTCTTCTCCTTTAGTACAGCTGCGGCCTGATGGTCAATTGGCTAGAGCTCTGGCTCTTTAGTACCACAGGCTTCAATCCTGGCCTGTGGCATAGAGGCTTGTTAGTCATTTGGAATCCACATTAAACTGTAGGTCCCGGTCTAATTAGCCTAAAGTGTGCACAAAAATGACCGTAGAGCGACAAATCAAACCTTTAATATAGCCAGTTAAAATAATTGCTTCTATAATTTCCCCGTCTCAAGAATTTGATACTGCCCCATTCGCAAAGTCAAGTCAATTATTCTCTATCTTAGTTAATTTTCTCTATCTGCTTATCATATTGTTTGTGCTTCGATTTTTCTGCTTTTGTCTTGAAAATTCGGATAAAAGTCTTTATGTTCGAGATTGCAGAGAGTTCCTACGTGTTTTAAGAACCACGAAAAACTCCCACATCCAAAGATAGTTACATCTGCCTATTGAAGACCACTACAGAGTAAAAATATAAAAAGAAAACAAAGAATGTAAGGAAACTCTTGCTTGAGAACAAATAAAGCAGAAGATCAAAAGCAAAAAGCGATATAATTACTACTTCGTTGACGATACCCAAAAATAAAATTAAAATAAAAAATTTAAAAAAGAAAATAAAAGACAACAATACAAAACATCATACAAAATTATAACAGAACAAAATTTGACAAAGCTTGATTATTACATTAGGTCAAGATTGTCGCTAAATACAACAATTTCAAAGCTCGTGATTTTTAAAGTTTACAGTGGCACCAAGAGATGGCGCATTCATGGTGATTAAAAGTTATTCGAGAGTTGCCGATCTTGAGAGTAGGAATCGAGACAGGTTTCTTGCTTCTGGTAGTGGTCA
>BPLR01012269.1:0-52871 GCA_021605095.1 Caerostris extrusa | reverse complement strand
GATATTTGATTGGAAACAACATTTTTAAAATTTCATTTTTAGATTTCAATCATATCTTGGCTCCTCGGAGGGCTATATCCCGTTATATATCAGAAGCATCGAATTAAAAGGCGCAAATTTTCTTATTAGTGTGAAACAAAAAAGAGTTATTCTTCATTGGTGCAACAGCCTCATGTTGGAGCCAGGACGCTTGTCTACTGTCAGATTTCGACACAAGGGAAGTTATTATTTTTTTTTTTTTTTACGTGACAAGGTTGTCAGCCCCTATACCAAACGCTCAATAGGGACTGGGACATATGGTTTAAAGTGGATTTACAGACACATACATACATGGCACAGCTAGCACTGAAACCCTGTGGAACCGAGCGCTAGAATACTACTTAATTCATCATCATCATTGGCACAGTAGCCCCACAATGGGTCAAAGTCGACTGCCTGCAGTCAGAAGATTTCCAAACAAGATATGTTTTATGACGTAGTGTTGTTAGCCCACGCTTAAGCCTCTACAGTCATATTCGACTTGAACTACCATGAGGTTTAAAAGTGGATTCTGACCACTATCAGCATCCATGGCATCGACGGGGCTCGAACACAAAATCTATAGCAGCAAAGTCCCGAGCAACTATAAGATTAATCATAAATATTTTTGTTTCTTAAACAAATATAAAAGGGTAATTTAGAAACTATTACTAATTTTTATAAAAAATAAAATTTTCTTTAAATTAAAAGTAAACATTGCAAACTTTATTATGATGCTTTTACCTCCCTATAGATATAAATTATAATTATTGTTTTACTTTACAATACGGTCATCAAAAAAGATTTGTAAATTTCAAAAGCACTTTACAAACAATAAAAGATTCAATTACAATATTAATTTCTTGTACATTTTAATAACGAGTACCAAAGATAACTCACTCTAAAACTTAAAATTCGTAATATTACATACAACACTCTATATAATTAATGCTTTCAATAATATATCAACAAGGAAATGTTCGATGGTCCTTTCTAAGCTCATCAGATCGCCAAAGCCTTCCATAATGAAGGACATGTTGCTACAAATTTATTAAAGTCATCTTTCGTGTCACTGGCATGAATTCATATGCACATATTAACATTATCGATAGAGGCCATCGTGAATGGAGCACCCAGATCCCATCGTAAGTCCTTCCGATAAATATTTATCTTGTCATGTCATCCTCATGCTATTGGCCGATAAGTCAACAAGATTACAGGCTACAACCAATTAGGAACTGTCTATCTGCCCGCAGTTTGACAGTCTGCCGATGTGCCAGGGAGGAGCAGCTTATTATTCTCGTTAGCGACCCGGTGCTTCAGCGGAAAGGAATAAAAAAAAAAGATGCCGCCTAAACGTTTTTGATGGCGCTTTCTGGTTTTGGTAGCTGCTCCAGTGATGACTTTGAATTGGTTGTGTGACAGCAAAGGTATATAAATGTATTCGATTAAGTAATGGGCTGTCGAAGCGTATATGGGGGAGTTTATTCAAAAAGAATCCAATGAGCAGTTGTTTTACTGACATCAAAACAAATAACTCTTTTTCGTTTTGTGCAATGATTCATCAGCACAAATTAAATATCGTGTTTGAAAAAGTGAGAGTAATTAGGGAGTATTAAATAAGAGTAATTAGAGTAACAAAAATGAATTAGATAAATTATATCGCCTATCACGAGGGCCCTGAAGGCCGAATGGCTAGCGCTTTGGAGCTCGGTACTCGAATCCCGATGGTTTTCATGGATGTTTTTAGTGGTTCAGCTAGTGGATAATGCCTGGAGCCGGTACTTCAAGTTTCAGGTTTGAATCCCGGCAGTGCCACGGATGTTTGTAGTGGTTCGGAATCCACTTTAAGCCACAGGTCGCGGTTTCATATGACCGTAGAGTGTCACAGAGCCCAATCAGACTTCTCACCCACATCATTCCCAAACTCTATAGGGGCAACTCAGCTACATGCACAGTGATATGGTGTGATGTGCTATAATAGTAGTAGTAATAGTAATCCCCTTTAAAACCGTAGGCCACAGTCTAATACGATCGTAGAGCGTTGTGGGGTAGTGTTACTCGTGTACCGAGCTACACTTGCCATCTGAGTTGTGCTAAATGAGTAACAGCGATGCAGCCCTTGCTTTGACATAAAGACTAACTGCCTATGTATTGCCAGCTGCATGAGAACAACATATATCCTGTCACGTTTTAAATATTTATTTTTGTGTTAATAGTGAATAACAAAAGATTCTTAAATATGGGAGTCAAATAAATCGAGTTTTGCTGGGTCAAAGAAGAATGAGATCAGTTTATTATTTACATGCTTTATAACATTTAAAATTTTTATCCCCCTATCAGATGTTTTTCCTCTAAGCTTCGTATTCAAATTTAAAATAGCTAATTTTTGCAACTGGATGTTTTTTAATTCTAGGCACATGAGATGGCGCGTGATAGTCAATTAGTGCCCTGACCTTTGGCATCTCAGGCTTCAGGTTCGAATCCGGACGGTGTCATGGATGTCTGTTAGTGGGCAGTGCTACAAGCTACATCCATTAGGAACTTCATCTACCTACACACAGTGACAGTCTATCAAATGCTAGAGAGGACAGCCTATTATGTCTCGTTATGACGGTGCTGGAATACGGACGAATTCGAGAATTGCGAATTTTTCAAAAATTCGGAATTGACGGCTCGGAACCCATTCTAATCCGTAGGTCCTGGTCTAATCTAACTGTAAAGTATTGGGAATAGGGATGATTACATTACCACGTTAAAAATACAATTATTGTCTAGAAATCTGCCATTAGGCAGACAGTCTTGGTCACTGGGAAGCTGTTGATCCAATGATGTTGAATTGAGTCTCATAGAAATTGAATATCACTTGAATTACATTTCAACTCACTCATCATCACTACAAAAAATTGTGGTTAGCCGATATACAGGTTATATAAAATTTAAAATTTAATTCAAAAACAAAAAACATAGCAGCAATCTTAAAAAATAAAAACTAGCTTCCAAACAATTTTCTGTTCTTGAAAAATCTTCTTTTCACTTTGAAATAAAATTGTCTTTGATTTCACTAGACTATCTCTTAGAAATAATAATAAACAAGTAATATAAAAAAAAAAAAAAAAAAATTAAAGTCAATTCCTACTTTTTTATCACTATATTGCAGAAAGTGCTTTATAAATAAGTTTCATTAAGTTTATCTGGCGCCATCTATTGGTAGTTATATGCAATTTAAATCTAAAAAAGCTAAAATTAATATTAATTACTGAATTAATATTTGAAAAAACTGTATTAACATCAAGTGCCATCCACTCAAGTTTCAAAAAATGTATTTGAACTTGAGGGGATGAATAAAAAGTATTTTATTAACGATTGAAAATTTGAACAAGATATATATAGGGAGAGTGTGAGCTAATAGAAGGAATTGAATAATTAAAGTCATGAAGACCGTGGACCCACTCGCCCCAAATCAATACCCACAATTTTATGGGTAAATAATTTCGTGATTAAAAATTTTTACTTACAAACAAAAGACGAATATATATTTGAGATTGTGTTTGTATAAATATTTATTCGGAAGTGAATAGCACTATTTTTTAATTTGTTGCTGTCTTTCATCTATTTTGAATTCAGAAGGTTCAATTTACAAACTAATTGGGCGTGAGTGCATTATTTACTCGATTAGGAGGCAATTTTTATTAAATAGAGCGTTTCTTTTTTAGTTGATCAGTATAAAAGTATAAAATATGAAAAAAATCTGTTTACTCAAATATTGTTTACTGAAAATTTCTAAAAAATTCATCAAAGCATATTTGTTTATGTTAAATTTTTAAATTACACTATTAACTTCAAAACAAATACATTTTAAAAAAAACCCTTCACATAAATACACAAGATAAGAAAACAAATTAATTAATTTATTAAAAGCACAAATAGTTAAACATTTTATTTGGTTTCTAATGGTTAATTAATGAACTCAAAAATATTTGTTTCCATTTTTTCAATGCATTTTATGTTAATTGCTATTTATTAAATAAAGCTAATTTAATTATGAAGTACAGCTATTCTACTATTTATTTATTATTTAATAAAGTACACAATAGTAATCTTTTCTTTGAAAATTGTGCACAAATAATATAAATATTACGCATTAAAATTTTTAGCAATAATTTTTAGCAAAGTGAGCAGTATGTTTTGACAGTTGCTTTAAGAAATTGACACTAAAAGGTTTTGTCATTTTTCAGCCAGACGTATAAACCATTTACCATATCATTGTAAAGGGACATCAAAAATCTTTTTTCAGCCAAAATTTTTCGAACATTCGAATTTTGATTCTTTAGTTCTTTATTGTATAAATCTGAGTTTATTCTTCCAGGTCTAAACTTTGTGACAGTTATACATATTTATGCTGTCTGGCTTAGTCAACTGGCAAACTGTGTTAAGAATAAATATATTATGGTCTGGAACCTTAAAATAATTTTTTTTTTTTTTTTTTTGTTTAATCAGCTAAAAAACACCGATAATCTTCAAATAATTTTGTTTATGTTCTGGACGAAAGCAAAGTTCTGGTTTACAGGACATAAATTCATTTCTTCTGCTCAATTGATCCAATTTTCCTTAAAAAAAATCATGCCATTTAGCCATAGCGCATGCAAAATCGATTTTGTGTCAAAGAGGGTAGTGAGAAATATCTTCACACCCCATTCCGTTTGGCAGACGATATCGAATGAAAATAAAATGATAAGGGTGATGAAGAGTGGCTTCAATAAGGTCGGTTGCGAGAGCCATATCCGAAAGTGAGGTGTCAGATATTTGGGGACCGAATAAACATGAATTATGACTTAGCAGAAAGTTTTTACACGTATTGTGCCTCAGGAATAGAAAGGGAATTTGTTGAAGGGTTTGTTCGTTATATTAGCGTAAAGAAAAAATAACGTTTTCTAGTAGCCTGTCTTTGTGTGTGTTTAGTGTTAAACAATGTGGTCTCTAGTGTTACATAAAAGAAAATCGTTATATGTTCTTATATTTATTTTTTTCAATGCATTTGTTTTTAATCATTTATTTTAAAGAAAGTAAATATATTTCATTAGTTATAACTTTGAAACTTATTCTTTATATGAATTACGGTGTTCTTAAATTTAGATTAGTATTGCCTTTTGATTTTTGATTCAAATTAATAACTGTAGTGAAATTGATATATATTATATAAAATAATATTAGTTTACTTCTAATAAATATTCAGTAAAATAAATGTTCATTAAAATAAAATATTCATTTAAAATAAATTTTCGGTATAGTATACAATAAAAGAACTTGATTAAATATTTTAAAATTATTTTTGAATTAATATGCATTTTAATATCCAAATTTTAATTAAACGAAATATTAAATATTGATTTTATTTATTTTGTAATGAGTATTTAATGCATTCATGTCTCGATTATCTCATTGTATTTAATGTTTTTTTTTTTTTTTTTTTTTTTTTTTTGCACTAATGCAGTTAGCAAACATTTGAAGAATTGCCTTGCATGCCTTAAGGCAAACGCTGCACAGACGTTACTCACTTGCAGGTAACCTACGGACACCTAACAATAACTCCGCAATGCTCTACGATCATGTTAGAATAGGACCTACGACTTAATGTGGATTCCTAACCAGAACAAATATAAACGGCACAGTCGAACTCGAACCGTATGGTACCAAGCGACAGAGCGCGATAGCGACTTGACCAACCAGGCTCCTTTCCATTTTATGTTAATGGCTATTATTTAAATAAAGCTATTTTAATTTTAAAGTACAACTATTCTGATATTTATATTTATAATTTAATAAAGTAAATAATAGTAATGTTAGCTTCGAAAAGATTGCACAAACAATATAAATATAAAGTATTAAATTATTTAAAAATAAATTTGTAAATTCCAAGAGGTCAGTGTAAAGTTTTGTAAGTTGCTTTAAAAGAATTTACAACTAAATGGCTTTGTCATTTTCAGCCAGAAGTATAAACCATTTACCATATCATTGTAAGGAAACATCAAAAAATTTGAAAGGATCTTTTTCCTCCAAAATTATATTGAACATTCAAATTTTGATTTTTAGTTCTTTTATAAATATGAGTGTCTTCTTCCAGATCTAATCTTTATGACATATATACAAATTAATGCTGCCTGGTTTATTCAACTGGCAAATTGTGTTGAGAATAAAAACATTATGGTCTGGAACCTAAAATTTTTTTTGGTCAAATCAGCAAAAAATACCGATAGTCTTTAAATAATTTTCTTTATGTTCTCGAAAAAAGCAAAGTTCTCGTTTAAAGAACCTAAATTCATTTCTTCTGCTCCAATTGACGATTATTCGATTTTTTTTTGGTTTAAAAAAATTCATACCATTTAGCTATAGCGCATGCAAAATCGATTTTGTGTCAAAGAGGATAGTGATAAATATATTTACACCGCCTACACCCCCCATTCCGTTTGGCAGACGATATCGAATGAAAATAAAATGATAAGTGTGATGAAGAGTTGCTTCAATAAATTCGGTTGCTTGAGACATATCCGAAAGTGAGGTGTCAGATATTTTGGGACCGAATAAAATATGAATTATGATTTAACAAAAGTTTTTACACCTATTGTGCCTCTGGAATTGAAAGGGGATTTGTTTAAGCGTTTCTTCGTTTTATTAACATAAAGGAAAAATAATGTTCTTCTTTAAGGCTATCTTTGTGTTTTTAGTGTTAAACAATGTTTTAATTAGTGTTATAAAAAAGAAAATTATTATATTTTTCTTATATGTAGATTAAGTATATTGGTTTTTGATAAATTATTTCAAAAGATTAATATATTTTCTTTAATTATAATTTTGAAATATCTCTTAATGACAAATTTTTATGAAATTCTGAAAAATCTTTAAAAAGTACTTTTTACAATAAATGTTGAATATAAATAAATTTCATTTAATATAAAAAACGGTAATTTTTGAAGTTAAATACATTTTGCACTTATTTAATTGGTAATGCTTTTAATTAAGTTTAAAATGAAATTATATTAATAATTTTTATTATTTAATTATTATTAATTTAATTATTTAATTTAAAACTTCAACTCATATTTCCTTGTATGCACTTCAATTAAACATGAATCACAAAACTATAAAGTATTACACCGTATAAAGTTTTGAAATTTGCTTTAAAAGAATTTGACATTAAATGGCTTTGTCATTTTTCTGCCAGACGTATAAACCGTTTACCATATCATTGTAAAGGGACATCAAAAAATTTGAAAGGATCTTTTTCCATCCAAAATCTTTCGAATATTCAAATTTTGATTCTTTAGTTCTTTATTTCATAAATATGAGTTTCTTCTTTCAGGTCTAAACTTTGTGACAGATATACATATTTATGCTGTCTGGCTTAGTCAACTGGCAAACTGTGTTAAGAATAAAAATAATATGGTCTGGAACATAAAAATATTTTTTTTGCCTAATCAGCTAAAAAACACAGAGAGTTTTCAAATAATTTTGTTTATATTGTCAACAAAAGCACAGTTCTGGTATAGACAACATAAATTCATTTCTTCTGCTCCAATTGACGATTTTTCGATTTTTTTTGCTTTAAAAAAAATTCAACACATTTAGCTATAGCGCATGCAAAATCGATTTTGTGTCAAAGAGGGTGGTGAGAAATATCTTTACACCCCCATCCCAAACGGCAGTCGATATCGAATGAAAATAGAATGATAAGGGTTGTCAACAAGAGCACAGTTCTGGTATAGACAACCTAAATTCATTTCTTCTGCTCCAATTGACGATTTTTAGATTTTATTTGCTTTAAAAAAATTCATCACATTTAGCTATAGCGCATGCAAAATCGATTTTGTGTCAAAGACGGTGGTGAGAAATATCTTTACACCCCCATCCCATATGGCTGTCGATATCGAATGAAAATAGAATGATAAGGGTTGTCAACAAGAGCACAGTTCTGGTATAGACAACATAAATTCATTTCTTCTGCTCCAATTGACGATTTTTCGATTTTTTTTGCTTTAAAAAAATTCATCACATTTAGCTATAGCGCATGCAAAATCGATTTTGTGTCAAAGAGGGTGGTGAGAAATATCTTTACGCCCCCATTCCATATGGTAGTCGATATCGAATGAAAATAGAATGATAAGGGTGATGAAGAGTTGATTCAATGAGGTCAGTTGCGTGAGCCATATCCGAAAGTGAGGTGTCAGATATTTTGGGACCGAATAAAACATGAATTACGACTTAACAGAAAGTTTTTACACCTACTGTGCCTCTGGAATAGAAAGGGAAATTGTTGAAGCCTTTGTTCGCTATATTAACATAAAGGAAAAATACCGTTTTTCTGGATGCCTCTCTTTGAGCTTTTACAGTTACACATTGTTGTCGTTAATTTTACATAAAAGAAAATCATTTTGTTTCCTTATATTTATATTTAATGCATTTATTTTGAATCATTTATTTCAATAAATGTAAATAGATTTTCTTTTTTATAATTATAACTTATCTTTTTAAATTAATTAAGATTTTCGTAAATTTAGATTAATATTGATTTTTGATATTTTATTCAAATTAATAACTACAGTGAAATTAATAAATATTATGTAAGATAACATTGGTTTGCTTCTAATAAATATACAGTAAAAACAAATATTCATTAAAATAAAGTATTCATTAAAAATAAATATTCAGTACAAAAATAGACAATCAAAGAACTTGATTAAGAAATTTAAAAATATTTTTGAATTAATATGCATAACAATATTCTAATTTTAATTAATTACACAAAATTTTAAAAATGATTTTATTTGTTTTCTAACAAAATTAATTCACTACAAAGCATATATGTTTCCATTATTTTAGTACATTTTATGTCAATAGTATTTATTAAATAAAACTATTTCAATTTTAAAGTACAATTATTCTGCTATTTATATTTATTATTTAACAAAGAAAACAATATTAGTTTGTTTTAACTGTTCGATAAAAAATATAAACATTAAGTATTAAATTATTTAACAATAATTCTGTTAGTTCAGAACAGCATGTTATAAAGTTTTGAAAGTTGTTATAAAAAATTGACACTTTTGTCAATTTTCAATCAGACATAAAAACTATTTATTTTTGTTTCAATTATTTCAATGCATTTCATGTTAATGACTATTTATTAAATAAAAATTTTTACTTATAAGGTACAGCTATTCTGCTATTTATATTTATTTTTAATGAAGAAAATAATAGTAATTTTTCTTAGAAAAGGGAAAGCATACAATATAAATATTAATGATTAAATTATATAAAACTGATGTTGTAAATTTCAAAGAGGACAGTATAAAGTTTTGAAAAATGCTTTAAAAAATTGGAACTAAATGGCTTTGTCGTTTTGCAGCCAGATCATAAACCATTTACTATATCATTGTAAAGGGGTATCAATAAATTTGAAAGGATCTTTTGTCATCCCTAAATTATTCGAACATTCAAATTTTGATTCTTTAGCTCTTTATTGTATAAATATGAGTTTCTTCTTCCAAACCTAAACTTTGTGACAGATATACATATTTATGCTGTCTGGCTTACTCAACTGGCAAACTGTGTTAAGAATAAAATAATGTAGTCTGGAACATAAAAAAATATTTTTTGTCTAATCAGCTAAAAAACACCGATAGTCTTCAAATAATTTTGTTTATGTTTAACAAAAGCAAAGTTCTGGTTTTAGAGAACATAAATTCATTTCTTCTGCTCCAATTGACGATTATTCGATTTTTTTGCTTTAAAGAAAATTATCACACTTAGCTATGGCGCATGCAAAATCGATTTTGTGTCAAAGAGGGTAGTGAGAAATATCTTTACACAACCCATTCCGTTTGGCAGAGGCTATCGAATGAAAATAAAATGATAAGGCTGATGAAGAGTTGCTTCAATAAGGTCGTTTGTGTGAGCCATATCCGAAAGTGAGGTGCCAGATATTTTGGGACCGAATAAAACATGAATTATGACATAACAGAAAGTTTTTACACCTATTGTGCCTCTGGAATTGAAATTTTTTTAAACTAAATGCATTTTGCGATTTTTTAATTGAAATTCTATTGTTTAAATTTAAAAATTTAATTATTTAATTATTAAATTAAATTTATTTATTTTATTAATTATTAATTTTATGTATTTGTTTATCCCTATGAAATTAAATTATAAATAAATATATAAATATAAATTTTGAACTATATATTTTATAGGAAATAATTATAAATTATTATATAAATATATAATAAATTATATAATTATTTAACTAAATATAAATTATAATTAAATTAATATTAATCATTAACATTATTTTTAAAAAAATTTTTGAATTATTATGCATTTTATTAAGATAAATTAATTTAAAGTCACAAATTATTAAAAATGATTGTATTTGCTTTTTAATGAGCAATTAATGCACACAATAGGATTTATGATTGGACTATTTAATGCATTTTATGTTAATACCTATTTAAGTTTAAAGTACGGCTGTTCTACTATTATATGTATTATTTTATAAACAAAAACAATGTTAGTTTTTTTTCTAAAAATGTTTTCAGAAAAATATAAACACTAAGTATTAAATTATTTAACAATAATTTAGTCATTTCAAAAAGCACAGTATAAAGTTTTGAAAGTTGCTTTAAAAAAAATGACACTAAATGGCTTTGTCATTTTTTTAGCCAGATGTATATACAATTTACTATATCATTGAAAAGGGGCATCAAAAAATTTGAAAGGATCTTTTCTCATCCCAAAATTATTCGAACATTTAAATTTTGATTCTTTAGTTCTTTATTGTATAAATATGAGTTTCTTCTTCCAAGCCTAAACTTTGTGACAGATATACATATTTATGCTGTCTGGCTTAGTCAACGGGAAAACTGTGTTAAGAATAAAAATATTATGGTCTGGAACATAAAAATATTTTTTTTGTCTAATCAGCTAAAAATACCGATAGCCTCAAATAAATTTGTTTATGTTCTCAACAAAAGCAAAAGTTCTGGTTTAGAGAACATAAATTCATTTCTTCTGCTCCAATTGACGATTATTCGATTTTTTTTTTTTTTTTTGCTTTAAAGGAAATCATCCCACTTAGCTATAGAGCATGCAAAATTGATTTTGTGTCAAAGAGGGTAGTGAGAAATATCTTCACACGCTACACCCCCATACCGTTTGGCAGACGATATTGAATCAAAATAAAATGATAAGAGTGATGAAGAGTTGCTTCAATAAGGTCGGTTGCGTGAGCCATATCCGAAAGTGAGGTGTCAGATATTTTGGGATCGAATGAAACATGAATTATGACTTAACAGAAAGTTTTTACACCTATTGAGCCTCTGGAATTGAAAAAGGATTTGTTTAAGCGTTTGTTCGTTATATTAACATAAAGGAAAATAACGTTTTTCTGAAGCCCATCTTTTCCTTTCAGTGTTAAACAATGTTGTCTTTAGTGTGACATAAAAGAAAATCTTTATGACTTCTTATATTCATTTTCAGTGCATTTGTCTTTATTTCATCACTTCAAAAAAAGTAAATATAGTTTCATT
Source organism: Caerostris extrusa (assembly GCA_021605095.1). Lineage (NCBI taxonomy): Eukaryota > Metazoa > Arthropoda > Arachnida > Araneae > Araneidae > Caerostris > Caerostris extrusa. The sequence continues at coordinate 41,271 of BPLR01012269.1, read as the reverse complement.
AATTGTAACTTTGTAAATTGTCCTTTAAATAAATTATGTTGCTGGAAAATTTAGATTAATATTGCTTTTTGATTTTTGGTTCAAATTAATAACTACATTAAAATTAATTAATATTATATCAGATGATACTGGTTTGTTTCTAATAAATATTCACTAAACTTAAATATGCTGTAAAAAAATAAACATCCAGTATGATAATATGCAATAAAAACACTTGATTAAGAATTTTAAAAATATTTTTGAATTGAAATATATTTTAATTTCCTAATTTTAATTAAAGACTCAAAATGTTAAAGAAGATATCATTTGGTTTCTAATGAGTAAATTAATGCAGTCAAGAATATTCCGATTAATTAAATGCATTTTGTTGTTAAGGGCTATTTTTTAAATAAAGCTATTTTAATTATAAAGTACAGCTATTCTCTATATTTATTATTATTATTTAATAATTATAAATTATTATTTAAAAAAAACAATTGTAATTTTTTTCGATAGGTTTGCACAAACAATATAAATAATAAGTATTAAATTATTTATCAATAATTTTGTATATTCCAAAGAACACAGCATGAATTTTTGAACGATACTTTTGAAAAAAATGACACTAAATAGCTTTGTTGTTTTTCAGCCAGGCGTATCAAAAATTTACCATATCATTGTAAAGGGACATCAAAAAAATTTGAAATGATATTTTTTCGTCCAAAATTTTTCGAACCTTCAAATTTTGATTCTTTAGTTCTTTCTTGCATAAATATGAGTTTCTTTTTCGAAGTCTAAACTTTGTGACAGATATACATATTTATTCTGCCAGGCTTAGTCAACTGGCAAACTGTGTTAAGAATAAAAATACTGGTCTAGAATGTAATTTTTTTTTTTTTTTTTTTATGTCTAATCAGCTAAAAAATAGCGATAGTCTTCAAATAATTTTGTTTCTGTTGTCGACAAAAGCAAAGTTCTGATTTAGAGAACATAAATTCATTTCTTCTGCTCCAAGTGACAATTATTCGATTTTTTTGCTTGAAAAACATTTCATCCATTTAGCCATAGTGCATGCAAAATCGATTTTGTGTCAAAGAGGGTTGTGAGAAATATCTTCTCGCCCCCATTCCGTTTGGCAGACGATATCGAATGAAAATAAAATGATAAGGGTGATGAAGAGTTGCTTCAATAAGGTCGGTTGCCTGAGCCATGTCCGAAAGTGAGGTGTCGAATATTTTGGGACCGAATAAAACATGAGTTATGACTTAACAGAAAGCTTTTACACGTATCGTGTCTATGGAATTGAAAAGGGAATTTGTTTAAGCGTTTGTTCGTTATATTAGCATAAAGCAAAAAATAACGTTTTTCTGGAAGCCTATCATTGTGCATTTAGTACATTTGTGCATTTTTGTTCATTTGGTTTTAATCAATTACATTAACAAAAGTACTTTTTCTTAATGAAAATTTTTAGCTAGATTAATATTTTCTATCGAAATATTAAAAATTCTAACTTAAAAACAATTTTTTTATGAAATATTTTTACAAAAATAAATGTTAAATATAAATAACTTTAATTAAACATAAATAATGGTAATTTATTTTAATTAAACTCATTTTGGTATTATTTAATTGGGAGTGTTTTGTTTAAGCTTAAAATTCAATTATTGAAATATTAAATTAAATTTTATTTATTTTATTAATAACTTTAATTATTTAATTTAAAATTACTTTTAAAATATAAGCTCAAATTTCCTTGTATGCACTTCAATTAAATATCAATCACAAAACATAAAGTATTACACAATATAAAATTTTTAATGTTGCTTTTAAAAATTTACACTAAATGGCTTTGTCATTTTTAGCCAGACGTATAAACCATTTACCATATCATTGTAAAGGGACATCAAAATATTTGAAAGGATCTTCTTTTTCATCCATAATATTTCGAACATTCAAAATTTAATTTTTAGTTTTTTAATGTATAAATATTAGTTTATTCTTCCAGGTCTAAACTTTGTGACATTTATACATATTTATACTGTCTGGCTTAGTCAACTGGCAAACTGTGTTAAGGATAAAAATACTGGTCTAGAACCTTAATAAGATTTTTTTTTTTAATCAGCTAACAAATACCGATAGTCTTCGAATAATTTTGTTTATTTTCTCGACAAAAGCAAAGTTCTGGTGTAGAGAACATAAAATTCATTTCTTCTGCTCCAATGGACGATTATTCGATTTTTTTTTGCTTTGAAAAAAATCCATCCCATTTAGCCATAGCGCATGCAAAATCGATTTTGTGTCAAATAGGGTAGTGAGAAATATCTTTACACCGCCTACACCCCCATTGCGTTTGGCAGACGATATCGAATGAAAATAAAATGATAAGGGTGATGAAGAGTTGCTGCAATAAGGTCGGATTTGAGTCATATCCGAAATTGAGGTGTCAGATATTTTGGGACTGAATAAAACATGAATTATGACTTATCAGAATTAAAGTTTTTACACGTATTGTGCCTCTGGAATTGAAAAAGGATTTGTTTAAGCGTTTGTTCGTTATATTAACATAAAGGAAAAATAACGTTTTTCTGGAAGCCTATCTTTTTCCTTTCAGTGTTAAACAATGTTGTCTTTAGTGTTTCATAAAAGAAAATCGTTATGTTTTCCTATATTTATTTTCAGTGCATTTGTTTTTAATCACTTACTTCGAAAAGAAAAGTAAATATACTTCCCTTAATTATAACTTTTAGATGAATTAAGGTGTTCGAAATTTTAGATTAATATTGCCTTTTTTTTTTTTTGATTCAAATTAATAATTATATTAAAAGTTGAGTACGATAATGCTGGTTTGAATCTCTTAATGACAAATTTTTATGAAATTTTGAAAAGTTTAAAATGTACTTTAAAAAAATAAATGTTAAATATAAATAACTACATTTTTTGAAATTAAATACATTTTGCGTTTATTTAATTTGAAATACTTTTTGTTAAAATTTAGCATTTAATTTAATTTATTATTAAATTAAATTTCATTTGTTTTATTATTAAACAAAATTTATTTTTAAATTAAATTTTATTTATTTTATTAATTATTAATTTTATTTATTTAATTATTTAATATAAAAATTAAATGATATTAATAATATAAATTGTAAATTAAAAATATAAATAAATTATAAAAAAAAATATAAATAAATATAAATTTATAATAAAATTATAAATTATATAATAAATTATATAATTATTGAACTAAATATAAATTATAGATAAAATAATATTCATTTTAATTATTAATTTTAAAAATATTAAGAATATTAAAAACATTTTTTGAAATATTATGCATTTTTAATATCGTAGCTTTAATTAAACACACTATATGATAAAAATGATTTTATTTGGTTTATAATGAGTAATTACTGTATTCAAAAGCATTATTATTTCAATGCATTTCAGGTTAATGGCCATTTATTAAATTAGGTTATTTTATTTTTAAAGTACATCTGCACTACTAATTTTATTTTTTATTTGATAGAGAAAAAATTGTAATTTTTTCTTCAAAAATTTGCATAAACAATATAAATATTAAGTATTAATTGTTTTAACAATAATTTTATAAATCCCTTAGAGCATAGTATAAAGTTTTGAAAGTTGCTTTAAAAAATTGACATTAAATGGCATTTTCAGTCAGAGGTATAAACCATTTACCATATCATTGTAAAAGGTTACATCAAACAATTTGAAAGGATCTTTTCGATCCAAAATCTTTCGAATATTCAAATTTTGATACTTTAGATCTTTATTGTATAAATATGAGTTTCTTCTTAAAGGTCTAAAACTTTGTGACATCTATAAATATTTATGATGTCTGGCTTAGACAACGGGTAAACTCTGTCAAGAATAAAGATACTATGTTCTGGAACCTAAAAATATTTTTTTTTTGGCTAATCAGCTTAAAAATACCAGGTAGTCTTCAAATAATGTTGTTTATGTTCTCGACAAAAGCAAAGTTCTGGTTTAGAGCACATAAATTCATTTGTTCTGCTCAATTGACGATTATTCGATTTTTTGGTTTAAAAAAAAATCCCCCCCTTAGCCATAGTGCATGCAAAATCGATTTTATGTCAAAGAGGGTAGTGAGAAATATCTTTAGACCCCCATTCCATTTCGCAGACGATATCGAATAAAAATACAATGATAAGGATGATGAAGAGTTGCTTCAATAAGGTCGGTTGCCTGAGCCATATCCGAAAGTGAGGTGTCAGATATTTTGGGACCGAATAAAACATGAATTATGACTTAACAGAAAGTTTTTACACCTATTGTGCCACAGGAATTGAAAGGGAACTTGTTTAAGCGTTTCTTCGTTATATTAACATAAAGGATAAATAATGTTTTTCTGGAATTCTATCTTTGTGTTTTTAGTAATAAAAAATGTTGTCTTTAGTGTTACATAAAAAGAAAATCGTTATATTTTTTATATTTATTGACAGTGCAGTTATTTTTAATCAATTCCTTCAAAAAAAAAAATATATATATTTTCATTAATAATAACTTTGTAACTTGTTCTATAGTAAAATTAATAAAAATTATATAAAATAACATTAGTTTACTTCTAATAAATTTTAAGTTAAAATAAATGCTCATTGAAATAAAATATTCATTTAAAATAAATGTTCAGTACTATAATGTACAATAAAAGTACTTGATTAAGAATTTTAAAAATATTTTTAAGTTAATATGTGTTTTTAATATCCTAATTTTAATTAATTACACAAAATGTTATAAATTATATTTATTTGGTTCCAAATGTGTCATTAATGTATTCAAAAACCTATATGTTTCTATTATTATAACGCATTTCATGTTAATGGCTATTTATTAAATAAAGCTATTTTTAATTATATATATTATATTTTTATTATAAAGATTTGCAGCTATTCTACTTTTTATATTTTTTATCTAATATAGAAAATAACAGTAACTTTTCTTCGGAATGTTTGAGCAAACAATATAAATATTAAGTATTCAATAGTTTAACAATAATTTCGTAAATTCAAAGATAACAATATAAACTTTTGAAAGTTACCTTAAAAAATTGACACTAAATATCTTTGTCATTTTCAGTCAGACGTATAAACCATTTGCCTTATCATTGTAAAGGGACAATCAAAATTTTGAATGGATCTTTTTTTCCTTCAAAATTTTTCAAGCATTCACATTTTGATTCTTACTTCTTTATTATATAAATATGAGTTTCATTTTTCAGGTCTAAACTTTTATGATACATATACATATTTATGCTGTCTGGCTCATTCAACTGGTAAACCGTGCTAAGAATAAAAAACTGGTCTGGAACGTACAAATTAGTTTTTTTTTGTCTAATCGTTAAAAAATACTGATAGTATCCAAATAATTTTGCTTATATTCTGAACAAAAGCAAAATTCTTCTTTAGAGAACATTCTTCTGCTCAATTGACGATTATAAATTTTTTTTTTTTTTTTGGTTTAAAAAAAAAAAAATCATCCCATTTAGCCATAGTGCATGCAAAATCGATTTTTGTGTCAAAGAAGGTAGTGAAAATATCTTTACACCCCCATTCCGTTTGGCAGACGATATCGAATGAAAATAAAATGATAAGGGTGATGAAGAGTTGCTTCAATAAGGTCGGTTGGGTGAGCCATATCCGAAAGTGAGTGTCAGATATTTCGGAACTGAATAAAACACGAATTATGACTCAACAGAAAGTTTTTACACCTATTGTGCCTCTGCTATTGAAAGAGCATTCGTTTAAGCGTTTGTTCGTTATATATTAACATAAAGAAAATTTTTCTGGAAACCTGTCTTTGTGTTAAGCAATTTTGTCTTTAGTGGTATATAAAAAGAAAATCATTATATTTTTTATCGATTATTTAACTGGAAATACTTTAGTCTAAGTTTAAAATATTAATGATTTAATTTCAGTGTATTATATTTATTTTCAGTGCATTTGTTTTTAATCAATTATTTTTTTAAAAAAAAAAAAGTAAATATATTTTCATTTATTATAACTTTGTAATCTATCGTTTTAAATAAATTATGGTGTTCATAAATTTAGATTAATGTTGCTTTTCGATGTTTGATTGAAATTAATAATTATAGTAAATGTCCAGTACTATAACGTTGGTTTGTTTTTGCTGAATGACAGATTTTAATGAAATTTTTGAAACATCTATACTTTTACAAAAAGGAATGTTAAATAGATATATATAAGTTTATTTTAATAAAAATAATTATTTTAATTAAATGCATTTTTGCGATTATTTAACTGGAAATTCTTTGGTTTAAATTTAAAATTTAATTATTTAATTTAAAAACAAGAAAAAAAAGTTAAATAATTGGAAATATTTTTTGAATTAGTATTGTAATTTAAAAACAATTAAATTTTTTATTTATTTACATATTAGTTATTAATTTTATTTATTTCATTATTTAATTGAAAATTAATTAAAAATTAGATAATATTAATATTATAAATTGTAAATTAAAAATAAAAATAAATTATGAAAAAAATATAAGATATAAATAAATAAATAATTATAAATAAATATGAATTATATAATTAATAATTATAATTAATTATTAATTATAAATTATTATATAATCATATATAAATTATGTAATTATTTAACTAAATATATATTACAAACGAAATAAAATTAATCATTAATATAATTTTAAAATATTAATAATTTTAAAAATGTTTTTGAATTATTATGCGTTTTAAGAGCATAAAGACAATTAAAGACACAAAATGTTAAAAATTATTTTATTTGGTTTCTAAGCAGTAATTAATGAACTCAAAAGCATTTATATTTTCATTATTTCAAAAAATAAATATATATAATAATATATCATTATAAAGTTATTATAGTTTTAAAGTACAACTTTTCTGATATTTATATGTATTATTTAATAAAGAAAACAATATTAATTTTTTCTAAGAAATTTGGAACAAAAACTCTAAATATTAATTATTAGATAATTTAACAATAATTTTGTAAATTAAGAAGAGCGCAATTTAAAATTTAGAAAGTTGCTTTAAAAAAAATTGATACTAAATCACTTTATCGTTTTGCAGCCAGAGTATAAGCCATTTACATATTATTGTAAAGGGACATCAAAAAAAGATCTTTTTCATCAAAATTTTTTCGAACATTCAAATTTTGATTTTTAGTTCTTTATTGTATAAATATGAGTGTCTTATTCCAGATCTAAATTTTTGGGACATATATACAAATTAATGCTGCCTGGTTTATTCAACTGGGCAAACTGTGTTAAGAATAAAAACATTATGGTCTGGAACCTAAAAATATTTTTTTTTTTCGTCTAATCAGCTAAAAATACCGATAGTCTTCGAATAATTTTGTTTATAATCTCGACAAAAGCAAAGTTCTGTTTTTTTTTTTTTTTTTTATTCTGTAAAAAAAATTCCTCCCATTTAACTATAGCGCATGCAAAATCGATTTTGTGTCAAAGAGGTAGTGAGAAATATCTTCACACCACCCCCATTCCGTTTGGCAGACGATATCGAATGAAATTAGAATGATAAGGGTGATGAAGAGTTGCTTCAATAAGGTGAGTTGCATGAGCCATATCCGGAAGTGAGGTATCAGATATTTTGGGACCGAATAAAACATGAATTATAACTTAACAGAAAGTTTTTACGCCTATTGGGCCTCTGCTATTGATAGAGCATTCGTTTAAGCGTTTGTTCGTTGCATTAACATAAAGGAAAAATAACGTTTTTCTGGAAACCCGTCTTTGTGCTTTTAGTGTTAAACAATGTTGTCTTTTTGCATAAAAGAAAAACGTTTTATTGTCTTATATTTATTTTCAGTGTATTTATTTTAAATCAATTGCTTAAAAAATATTAATATGTTTCTCTAATTATAACTTTGTAACTTATTCTTTTAGATAAGTTAAGGTGTTGGTAAGTTTATATAAAATTACCTTTCGATTTTTGGTTCAAATTAAAAACTGTAGTAAAATTAATAAATCTTATGTGAGATATTTTTGGTTTGGTTCTAATAAATATTCAGTACGATAATATATAATAAAAGAACTTGATTGAGAAGTTTATAAACATTTTTGAATTAATATGCATTTTAATATTTTAATTTTAATTAATTACTCAAAATTTTAAAATGATTTTTGTTTTATAATAATATTAATAAACAAAAAACATTTATGTTTTCGATTATTTCAAAACATTTTAAGTTAATTTCTATTTATTAAATAATGTTATTTCAATTTTAAAGTACAGCTATTCTACAATTTATATATATTATTTACTAAAAAAAGCAGTTCGAATTTTTTTTAGAAACATTTTCACAAAATATATAAATATTATGCATTACATTATTTAACAATAACTTTGTAAATTCCAAAGTGCACAGTATAAAGTTTTGCAAGTTGCTTTAAAAATTTGACATTAAATGGCTCTGTCGTTTTTCAGCGAGACGTATAAACCATTTACCATATTATTGTAAAAAGACATCAAAAATTTGAAAAGGATCTTTTTCGATCCAAAATCTTTCGAATATTCAAATTTTGATACTTTAGTTATTTATTGTATAAATATGAGTTTCTTCGTCCAGGTCTAAACTTTGTGACATATATACAAATTTATGCTGTCTGGCTTAGTCAACTGGCAAACTGTTTTAAGAATAAAAGTACCGGTCTGGAACCTACAAATATTTATGTTTTTTGTCTAATAAGCTAAAAAATTCCGATAGTCTTCAAATAATTTGGTTTATGTTCTCGACAAAAGCAAAGTTATGGTTTAAAGAACATAAATTCATTTCTTCTGCCCCAATTCACAATTACTCGATTTTTTTTTTTTTTTGCTTTAAAAATATTCATTCCATTTAGCTATAGCGCATGCAAAATCGATTTTGAGTCAAAGAGGGTAGTGAGAAATATCTTCACACCCCATTCCATTTGTCAAACGATATCGAATGAAAATAAAATGATAAGGGTGATGAAGAGTTGCTTCAATAAGGTCGGTTGCGAGAGCCATATCCGAAAGTGAGGTGTCAGATATTTTGGGACCGAATAAAACATGAATTATGACTTAACAGAAAGTTTTTACATATATTGTGCCTCTGTAATTGAAAGGGAATTGGTCTAAGCGCTTTTCTTTAGATTAACACAAAGCGAAAATAACGTTTTCTGGAAGCCTATCTATGTGTCTTTAGTGTTAAACAATGTTGTCTTCAGTGTTACATAAAAGTAAATCCTTTTTATTTTTTCAGTGTATTTGTTTTTAATCAATTACTCCAAATAAATAAATATAGTTTCATTAATTATAACTTTGTAACTTATTCCTTTAATTAATATTAAGGTGTTGGTAAATTCAGATTAGTATATCATGTCAATTTTTGATTCAAATTAACAACTATAGTAAAAAATAAATTCCGTTGTTTACTTACAAATTTTTATGAAATTTTGAAAGTTCTTTAAAATGTGTTTTAAAAAAATAAATGTTAAAGATAAATAAATTTAATATAATATAATTAACAATAAAGTTTTTAATTAAATGTATTTTGCGATTATTTAATTGAGAAATTTTTGATTAAGTTTAAAAATTGAATTAGTTAATTATTAAATTTAATTTTATTAATTTTATTTATTTATAATAATTTTAATTTTTAATTGCTTAATTTAAAATTTATATTCATATTTCTTTATATGTACTATAATTAAATATCAATCACAAACTATAAAGTATTTCACAGTAGAAAGTTTTGAAAGTTGCTTTAAAAATTTGAGACTAAATCGCTTTGTCGTTTTTTCAGCCAGACGCATAAACCATTTACCATATCATTCTAAAAGACACCAAAAATTTGAAAAGATCTTTTTTTATCCAAAATTTTTCGAACATTCAAATTTTGATTCTTTAGTTCTTTCTTGCATAAATATGAGTTTCTTCTTCCAGGTCTAAACTTTGTGACTGGATATATACATTTATGCTGTCTGGCTTAGTCAACTGGTAGACTGTGTTAAGAATAAAAATACAGGTCTGGAAACTAAACATATTGTTTTTTTTTTTAATCAGCTAAAAACCCTGATAGTCTTCAAATAATTTTGTTTCTGTTCTCGACAAATATAAAGAACATAAATTCATTCCTTCTGCTCCAATTGACGATTATTAAATTTTTTTTGCTTTAAAAAAATTCCATCCCATTTAGCTGTAGCGCATGCAAAATCGATTTTGCTTCAAAGAGGGCAGGGGAGAAATATCTTCACACCCCCATTCCGTTTGGCAGACGATATCGAATGAAAATAAAATGATAAGGGTGATGAAGAGTTGCTTCAATAAGGTCAGTTTCATAAGCCATATCCGAAAGTGAGGTGTCATATATTTTGGGACCGAATAAAACATGAATTATGACTAAACAGAAAGTTTTTACACGTATTGTGCCTCTGGAATTGAAAGGAAGTTTGTTCAACTGGTTGTTTGTTATATAACCATAAAGGAAAAATAACGTTTTTCTGGAAGCCTATCTTTGTGTTTTTAGTGTTCAACAATGTTGTCTTTAGTTTTACATAAAAGAAATTAAATTAAAACAATTTATATTTTTCGTATATTAGGTTTCAGTGTATTGATTTTTAATCAATTATATAAAAAAATTAATATATTTTCGTTAATTATAACTTTGTAACATATCATTTTAAATAAATGAAGTGTAGGTGAGTTTAGATTAATATAGCTTTTCAATTTTTAAATCAAATTATTAACTATAGTAAAAAATAAATTCCGTTGTTTCTCTTACTGACAATTTTTTTGAAATTTTGAAAAATCTTTAAAAATAATTTTACAATAAATTTTAAATATGAATAACGGTAATTTTTGAAATTAAAGGCATTTTGTGGTTATTTAATTGGGAATGCTTTCAATTAAGTTTAAAATTGAATTATTTTGTTATTAATTTTAATTATTTAATTATTAATAATTTAATTTTATAATTTGAAATTTAAACGCGTATTCCCTTGTATGCAGTTCAGTTAAATATCAATCACTCACTGTAAAGTATTACACCGTATAAAATTTTGAAAGTTTCTTTAAAAACATTGACACTAAATGGCCTTGTCATTTTTTTAGCCAGACGTATAAACAATTTACCATATCATTGTAAAGGGACATTAAAAAATTTGAAAGGATCTTTTTCCACCCAAAATCTTTCGAACATTCAAATTTTGATTCTTTACTTCTTCATTGTATAAATATGAGTTTCTTCTTTCAGGTCTAAGCTTTGTGACATCTATAAATATTTATGCTGCCTGGCTTAGTCAACTGGCAAACTGTGTTAAGAATAAAAATAATATGGTATGGAACCTAAAAATAATTTTTTTGTCTAATCAGCTAAAAAAACACCGATAGTCTTCAAATAATTTTGTTTATGTTATCGATAAAAACGAAGTTCTGGTTTAGAGAACATAAATTCATTTCTTCTGCTCCAATTGATGATTATTCAATTTTTTTTTTTTTTTTGCTTGAAAAAAAGTCATCCCATTTAGCCATAGTGCATGCAAAATCGATTTTGTGTCAAAGAGGGTAGTGAGAAATATTTTACACCCCTTCCGTTTGGCAGACGATATCGAATGAAAATAAAATGATAAGGGTGATGAAGAGTTGCTTCAATAAAGTCGGTTGCGGGAGCCATATCCGAAAGTGAGGTGTCAGATATTTTGGGACCGAATAAAACATGAATTATGACTTAACAGAAACTTTTTACACCTATTGTGCCTCTGGAATTGAAAGGGAGTTTGTTGAAGGGTTTGTTCGTTATATTAACATAAAGGAAAAGTAACGTTTTTCTGGTAGCCTAGTTTTATGCTTTTAGTGTTACACAATGGCGTCTTTAGTGTTACATAAACGAAAATTATTATATTTTCTTATATTTATTTTCACTTCAAGAAAATGTAAATATGTTTTCATTAATTATAACTTTGTAACATATCCTTTTAATAAATTAAGGTGTTGGTAAATTTATATTAATATTGTTTTTAGATTTTTGATTCAAATTAATAATTATAGCAAATGTCCAGTACTATCATGTTGGTTTATTTTCGTCAATGACAATTTTTATGAAATATTGAAGTATTTTTAAAATTTACTTTTACCAAAATGAATGTTGAATATAAGAAACTTTTAATTTTATATAAATAACTATATTTTATTTATTTAAATGTATTTTGACATTATTTAGTTACAATTTTTTTTTTTTAAATTTAAAATTAATCTTATTTTGAAGTGTGCACTTAAGTTAAATATTTGTTATAGAGTTATAATTTAATCTTATATTATTATTTAATTATTTTAATGAGCTTGATTGTTTTGGTTAATTGAAAATAGTTACTTACGTAACTAAAACTTTATTTACATGATTTTGTAATTTTAATTTATAATAATTTCGAAACAAATTTTTAATTATCATTGTAATAATTTTCTAATTACAGATAACAATATAAAAGTGTTTCTCAAGATTTCATAAAATTAAGATTCATAAGATAGTTTTGAGAAATATTTTTTAACGTAGCGCATTTATAATTGAAATTCAATTTTCAATTCAATTTGTTCTTCGAAATTTCTCTAAATTTTAGGAGACTTTATTGAAGTGATATGCTGTAATGTCATTGCAAAAAATAATTGTAATAATAAAAAACATGAAAGGTACTGTTATATTATTGTATTGTTCAGTGTTTAGTTGTAGTGTTGTATTATTCATTGTATAGTTGTATTGTTCACTGTATAGTTATATTGTTGCAATGCATTGTTGTATTGTTCACTGAATAGTTGTATTGTTCACACATATACCAGTCCTGCTAATTTTTGAAATACTATTTCTTTTCAAACTCCTACCTAGAAAATAAATGATAATTTCTTCCCAGAAGAGCATGCCATTATTTCTGCAAGTGAGTCAGTTACTAATGAAAATTCTCTTTCACTGCTACAAACTAGGATTCTTTACCACACTCACTATGAAAATATATGGTAAAATTAATAAACAGGATAACAGAAATCGAAGATGGATTGTCCCACAACAGTAAATATTGTTAGTTTAAAAGTGGAGGGATTCAGGGTGTCAAATTAAGCATAGTGCCATTTTTTGCAGAACTCAACAATAGTATCGAAAATTATATATGATCGACTGGATAAACATGAATGACCTTAATTTGAAAATAACTTCGAAATATTTGGCATTGCAAATTTCTTAGAAAAATCAGCAAAATTCTGGACAAAAATTTCCATTAAAATGTTCTTAAGAAAGTTTTATATTATAAGCTTCAAAAAGCTTACATGTTTACAGTCGTTAACTATTAATTATGTTGTACAAGAAATCTCTGAACTGAAGATTTTGTTGTCAACAGAGCAGAATATGGTTCATAATAGCAACAAAATATTCACTGGACACATGAGATACATCTTTATTGAATGGATAACATTAAAAATTAGAATCATAAATGATGAACTGTAGATCTCATATTCTTTTCTACAATTTCGGTTGAATTTTATCACGTTAGAAACTGCCTGGTGAGGTTTCACTGCGTCTTTAAATTATTGGCTACTAATAGTAAATTAAATTATTGGCTAATTAAGTTAGTGGTATAATTAAATTATTGGCTAATTAAGTTAGTGGTATAATTAAATTATTGGCTTCTAATCCCTGCAAATAGTAAGCATTTTTGTTTGATAGTTCTGCCATTTCAGTTCTGCAAGCTTCAGAGTCTTAAAAACTACGCTATTACACCATTGATGCAGGTTCGAGGTTCACCGTGCATAGTTAATTTGCAGAAAAAATAACATTAGGGACACATCACGAATGAAAAATTATCAGTTATCCTTTCGCACTTTGTTGGTCCATGTACCACAGACAGGATGAGATAAGAATTTTTGTATTCTGGAGTAAACTCAAAAATCTACATGTTAAGCAATGTTAGCATCAAATAATTATCGAACTAATTTATTTATCATTTTTCTGAAATAGGTAAAAATGAACCATTTAATGATAGTTTATTTACTTTTTTACTTAAGTCTTTTACTATCATCTCGTTAAAATATCCTGATAATTTAATGGATGAGCGATTTTATTTCCAGACAGATGTCAAGGAATTAAATTCATTTATACCCAATACATTAAAGGCGTCATACAATGTTAAATAGGTTGAATAATTCTTAGGAAAATAACAACAAAAAAATGTACTTTTATCTTTTACATTTATATATGTAAAATATTTCCTAAAAATTTTAAATTCGTGATTCCCAATGTTTTTTATTATTAAATTAAATAATTTAAAAGGACTGTTATAAAAATTTCATTTTTCTTTAGAAATATTTGAAAGGATTCAATAAATTTTCATGTTTATGTATTTTCAAATTCTTTAAAAATATGTCTTGAAACACTGAAGGATGAGTTATAAATTTAAAACTTTCAGTAAGTTATTTGAGTTCAATAAAATGATATGCAGATCAAGCTGAGAACTATAATATTCTGATTGATATAGACTTGAAATATTTTTGTAATATTATTATTGAGAAAAGTGTAATATTTTTTTCTTTTTAATAAATAAAATTATCATCTTCAGCATTAAATCCGGAAATGATTCATTTTTATACTTAATTTAAATAAAAAAAAATAACTAACTGTAAAATTTAGCATCACATTTGAAATTTTTTCTAAAGAAAGAAAATGAAATTTCTCTTTATATATATGGATGACGATAGTTCCATGTTACTTTAAAATTTCATGCAAATCTAATAGAGAATATTATTAATGATGAATAAATTTCCCAAAGAATATGTCAAAAAAAAATTTTATATGTATAATACAGTGATAAATTAAAGCGTATATGTGATTCAAGACGCCTAATCAAGAAGCTAATTTGTCTTCATTTTTAAGAACACATTTAGCTTTTAAAATTATCTATGACAAATATTATTCTGATTGCTATAGATTTTATTAAAGTTACTTTTTAACTCTATTATTTTTTATTCATTTATTAAAAAGTTAATAAAATCCCGTTTGTAGATAAAAACTTTAATGAACAAACAGCAAAACCAATAAATATGTACCGAAATTATTGTCATTTTACTTCAAAATAAATTTTTTACATTATTTACCTTGTAAGCCTAATCAAGAAGTTAATTTGTCTTCATTTTTTAAGAACACATTTAGCTTTTAAAATTATCTATGACAAATATTATTCTGATTGCTATAGATTTTATTAAAAGTTACTTTATAACTCTAATATTTTTTATTAATATATTAAAAGTTAATAAAGTTCCGTTTATAGATAAAAAAAAATTAATGAACAAACAGCAAAATCAATAAATATTTACCGAAATTGTTGTAATTTTACTTTAAAATAAATGTATTACATTATTTACCTTGTATTGGGGTTGAGTCAGGTGCTGTCCATTCCAATTTAACAGATGTTGCAGCTAGAGATGCAATTCGTAAGGCTGGGGTTCCTGGAGGATCTAAAAGAAAGAAATTCAATTTGATCAATGAAAAATTCATTTTAGCGAACATAAAAATTATAGTATATTCACATATCAAATGCACCTTTTATATGCACTATATAAAAATAAAAATATAATAAAATATTATTAAAAATTAAATTTTAATTAGTAAATTGCATCTTTAAATGAAATTATACTCAATATGTTAAAAAGAATTCATTTAAAACTGCCCTTTTAAAAAAAAAAAAAACAAGAAGAAAATATAGCGAAGTACCATAAATTTTGGTACCATTTTATTAAGAACCATCAGTACATTAGTTACATTTAACAATTTAAATCTTCTACTGTTTTAAATTTAAGAAATACACCACTACCATAAATTCAGTTGTAGTTTGCATATTTTTTTTTTTTTTTAATTAAATTTACAAGAAGTCCTCTTGTACTGCAAAGAATCATGGTAGGCTTACAGAGCTAAGTAACAAATAAATGAATGAAAAGTAATTGGTAAATTTAAAAAGGTAAATGGTAAATTTAAAAGGTAAATGGTAAATTTATTTATTATTATAAATAAAAATTAAATAAAAAAGAGACAGAGAATGGATTCAAGAAATGCCTAAGTAAGAATTTACAGATTTACAAAAGCTGCCAAAGCAAACTTCTTATTAACTAGTTGGCAAAACTTTGCCAACTAGTCAATAAGAATTTTGCTTAACTAGTTAAGTTTTATGTTGGTGAACATTTGCTTTTTCCGACCATTATTTATTCTTTAAAATTTGTTAAGATGTTCAAACTTGGAGCAAGTAAACAACATGATCAATATTCTTCCCTTCCACATACATTCCAATTGCTAAGATCATAGTTTAAATGCGTTACAAGTGGAGTTAAAATTACTACGGTTAACTATAACCTGAATAAATCTGCAATCAGTAATTTCGTATTCCATTACATAATTGAAAACAAAATAACGGTAGCAAAAATAGATAGAAGTAATTTTTACAACATTTCCATATTTTTTTTTTACTAAATCATATCACTCTAATGCAAAAATATTATTACAATCCTAAAAGAATTTTTTTTTTTCTTAATAAGAATAAATGAAACTAAATTCGATAATGTCAGAGACATTGGGTGTGTTATCTGTCAGAATAATACATCACTTATTTTTATAGTAATTCTTGGTCTTAATATAAATAATGTGCAGAAATAATTTTCAGTAGAATAAAATGGGACGAATTGAAAAAAATGCCTTCAGTACATACAGAATTAATTAATCAGACAAAAATATTATAATAAAATGATTAAATTGTAAAACACAATTACATATATAAGCATTCAAAGTATAAAACATTGCTAAAGTGGGAAGGAAAATATAGCTAGTATTTAGCACATTATGCATGTACAGTACCAAAATGACTATAACAATTTAGTGCTGTGTTATTTTCATTAGAAAAAGTAATCGTTAGATTTCTTCTGAATAAATACCGTATGAAATATAATCTGAACTGTATAAATACAGAATTCTATAGTAATTTAATACAACAGAGTAAGTTTGCAGTTTTGTAGATATAATAGTAATTAAATATTTTTTTTTAATAGGGAGAGTAAAAAAAACCAATAATTTTTTTCTTTCTAATGCAGCTGGCAGACAGCTTGGTCTTGGATGCTTTAAGGCAAGCGCTGCACAGACGTTACTCTCACTTTGCATTACCTAGGGGGCGCGAGTGAATTGAAGATAAGCCACGGACGCTGAGTAACAATGCCCCCGCAACGCTCTACGATCCTATTAGGACCCGGGACTTACGGTTTAAAGTGGATTCCGAACCACTACAAACATCCATGGCACCGCCGGGACTCGAATTCGAAACCTGTGGTACCGAACGGCTGAGCGCTAGCCACTCGGCCATTCAGGCCCAAAATCACTAATATGAGTTAAATTAATTTCCTTTAAATCCAAGATACTTAGATGGTTTTTGTTATTTATTCTTTTATTTATTTATTATTATTATTATTACTATTATTACTATTATTATTATTATTATTAATATTATTATTGCACACATTCTTTACATAACAACGGTTTTGCTTAGAAGTTTTTGCTTTTTTCCTCGCTTGCCAAGCTAGTTAAGGTAAGTCATTATTTCTTCTTTAGAGGGATGCTTAGTCATCACGTTTAATAGTTGACCCTTTTCATGGGTGTTTTATTATGCTGTAGCACTCCCAGAAATAAGGCTGTTAATGACCAGCTATTAATTACCAGGTTATTTGTGCTCAGGAAAACGAGTAGAAAAAGAAAATAAAGGCGTTAATAGAAGTTGTTAAAGAATTTGAGAAAACAAAAAGGTGATTTCTCATGTAAGACCACAATGGAAAGCAGATATTGATTTCAACTACATGCACCAGCAATCAGATTTATTACCAGAAATTCTATTTTTGAAATAACTACTAAATAAGCTGCAAGAAAAAATGTTTAGTATTTTATTTTCTATCCTTACAACATGTAAGTTAGTTATTTTTCGGAATATGCTTTCATTTACTACTATGCATGATCTTATTTTTTTTTTTTTGTTTTTTAGTACAGAATTTATAACGCTAATATATTTTTGGATACATTAATTTTGTAATCGTAATGTTTATAAATTAATCATCTGAGTTTTCAATGAGTGTTGGTGTTGGGTGACGTTAATTCGGATTATTTGGACGAATGTATTTTAATGGTGACAGAGCCAGCAAATTATTTCAAAAAAATTATTGAAAAGCTGTAAGAAATAATATTTCAAGAATATGTTGTTAATAAGAATAAATTAACTGATGTTTTATGTTTAAAAGTTTTTCTAAAAAAACATATTGATATGCAATAGGTTATAAGCAATTAAAAATTATTATTACTGAATAGTTCGTAATATTAATTAATTAGAATATGATTAAAATAATTTTTGCCACCCTGATTATTGCAGTTTTTTCTAATTTTTTTTTTCTGTTGCTGAGACATGAAATGCCTTTTTATTTTACGAAATATATTCTTTTCTATAACGATTAATAGAAATTAACTTATATAGAGTAGTCGATGGTGTAAATGTTTACTAATATTTAATTATCTATGGCAAATAACATGGGAGATATTTTGGCACTGATCTCAGACCAGGCATATTGCCAGTACTATTGTTTAGCTCAATAATCCGTTGTATGTTAACAATTAACATTAAACATTATTCATTGCATTGTATTGCAAAATACGTTCTGTGTGACTACAAAGGCGTGATAAATTATTGAAAAAGGTCTACTGTTACTGAATGAATATTATGTGACTACAGTTATTAATTGAATGTTTTTGGTTATTAATATAAATGAAAGTTAATAAAATTAAAATTTATTAGAAATCACAAGTATCTAATAATTAACAATCACAAGTATACTTAAAAATTATTCATAATTTTAAGTCCAGATTTCATGTAGGATACTAAATAATTTGCATGGAATATTAAAGAAATTGTTCAATATACACTACATATTTCTCGTTACTGTCTATTTTAGAGGTTTAGTTTTATAAGCATCAATCAAAATTTATATTATTTGTAAATTTTTCATTTATCATACACATATACAGTGTACTCACTAAATAGGTAATTTTATAACTGAATAATTAAATAATTGTAAGATATCAATTCAATGCCATCATAAGAGTATCAAATATTAAATTTGTTGATAAAAGGCGTCTATCCGAAAATTGCTTCAAGTTCTCATCTAAGTGGTAAGTAATTCTTTGTTGTTCATCAATATTCTGTGTTTCCATGAAGACGGAGATGTGTATTTGCACTGAAAAGCAAATTACCCTCTCTCTTGGTTTCATAAAATTTCTGTAGTTCAAGTACAATGAAAGTTTTTGTCGAGAGTACCAGAAAAGTGTTCGAAAACGACACTATTGCAGCATGATAGAATCAATTTACCTAATGGTATGTGGGCTGCTAGGGCATAAAACCAGAACACCAGAAGAGATGGTTAACGTACTGAGTGAATCGTTTTTGGAAATACAAGAAAACCACATGAAACTCGTGTGGGATTTTGTTCAAGATTAAGTTTACAGTCCGTCGCTTCCGTAATATTATTAATTCAAATCGCTTGAGCATTTTACACTTGGTTAGATTAACTTATGAAAATACTCATCAATATATGACAAAAATTTATTTACAGATGGAAGTTTTGCATTGTAAGAGGGTCCGTCATGTTGAACATTTGTGACAAATGTAACCTTTTGAGTTATGTTATAACTATATTATAACCATATGTACGTTCATGTTTGATTTTGTAACTACATATAAGCAACCATTCTTTTTTTTACCTACAATTTTTGGACCACCCCCCGTTTTATCTTTTTTTTTTTTTGGTTTAAAATTTTAAAATATGAATAATTTTCTTTTTGCTTTCTAATTAAACATGCTAAAATGTTGTTTCCTTATTCTACTTCGTCGATAACAAAATCTAGACCAAGTCGATAAATCCGTTGACAAATCATGATAATGGGTAAAAATGTAGCTTTTTTGTCCTTGACTTTGCGACACAAAGATGGGTTATCCAAGGTAGAAGTCTAACTTTTCTTCACCAGGTTATACCCTGATTCTTGGGTATCCATTTTTAGTCGCATTTTACGATATGCATAGGCTCTACAGTGGGGGTATTCTAATACGGAACCTTACGGAAAACATGTTAATTCTTAACTCTTGAAATTTTAGTAAATTTAAATTTTCTTTCAATAATATGTAATAAGCAGACGACCCCCGAAGTTTGTTAAATTTTTTAGCAGCTTTGGTAAAAGTATGAGCAACATATTCATCTGAGTTAATATTGATTTGCATTAGAAAAATGATCTTCAGCAGAATATTATAATTTTAGATAGTTCTCATTAGTGTAATAATGGAGATGGGGAAAGTAATTAGAGAAACACCCATGTAGGCAACCTATTAAAAAAACCTAGTTAAATGAACGTAGGTAATGATGTAGTAATTAAATTCCCTAAAGCAGTTGTAATCTAATTCCCTATAACTTGCTAATTAATTTTGTAATGGTTGGATTTCATGAAAAAAACGTATTGTATACGGAATGCATTACAGTTTTAATTTAGATATATAACTCAACTATTGTTTAAATCAGGGGTGGCCATCCCAAACGATCTTGCGGGCGCCTTTGAAATGTATCATAACTGCATTGGTCGCATATAAAATGATATATCTCCCTATTAGATTTACACCCATTATAAACATTTTTTGAAGTGAAGAATTGAAACATAATGAGTTATTATTTTTGTGCTTACTATTAACTTACATGCCAACATATAATATAATAATAATGATACTAAACGCATTTGTAAAGAAATATACAACACTAAAAGTGAAATATAAAAAAAAATTAAATATAAACGAAATGAAAAAAAAATTAAATCATTAAAAAAAAATAATTTTACTAGTGCCATATTTGTTTCTCCACTCTTTTGCAAATCGATCTCATTTTGTGTATTTGCACATCTTAATAGGTGTTTGGTCAGTTATGTTTGAGCGCATTTTTGTGTTTGGTTAATTTCATTTTCGAAAAAAAAAAAAAAAAGATTCGCTGGTGTAAGTTCAATCAAAAGCTCTAACAACTTGGACTAAGAGTTTGGTTTACATTTCTGTCAACAAACAACTATACGTATCTAGGGACGGTCACTGCGTCAATAAGAACAATTAAAGTGAAATATAGAACCTGTTATATTACATGTTCCAAGATGCAAGCGCATCATGAGTTCACAGAATATAATTTAATTATTCTACAAACTCATGACTGTAAACTCATAAATAACACAAGCACTACTTGCCATATATTTGCAAGACGATTCTTTTTAAATCATTTTCATAATTTCGACAGTTAAATATTGAATATATGGATGGAGACATAATATATTTTTAATACATTGGTGTACTATTATGAAATAAATATATTTTGTAAAAAAAGTGTGATAAATCTCACTGGCCGTAAATATATTCAAGGTGGTCCACGTGTTGGCTACCTCTGGTTTAAATTATGATACTAAAGGTGCATGTATTGTACCAAAATAAAATTCATAATTATATTAAACATTCAAGATTTTATTTCAATATGATTGGAGATTTTTGAGAAGAAAATTTAAGTATTAGCAACTTATTTTATAAAGTCCTTTATTATTAACTCAATCAGTTCCTTCTTGTTTATTTATTCCAATACAGTAACATAAATTTCAAAATAAAGCACGATACGTTATGTTTACCACTAATAGCCACGCATCATAAAATAAATAAATTTCTGAACGAATATGAAAGCACAATATTATCCGAAATTTATTCCTTATCTGGCGAGCTCTGCTGAAGACGTTTAATAAAGGCCACAAAGGAGAACGTAACCCCCCCCCCTCCCCCAAAGTAAATGTGTTGCCATATTTCACCACAGAACATCAGCCAGAGTCGGTGGGGTTTGATGTGGGAAAACGAAAGGATGCGAGCTCGAATAGCTCTTTCCCGAGAAAGCGCCATTTGGAAGGGTTGTGGGCAGGTACTCTGCCCCATGTATTTATTGGATGCATTCAAATTTTCATCCAAATGTAGCAAAGAAAAATGGTGTGAATTGTAAGAGACATAAAATAGTAAACTTGTAAATATTTTTTTTTTTTATTTTTTTTTTTTTATTAAAAGAGTTGAGTTAATAAGAGCAAATAATTTATTTGTAAGAAATGCATGATATGTAAAGTTTGCATTAGTTTCAGAATAATAGATTTAATACAATGCCATTATATTCTTTGCTATTGTTAAAAAAAAAGCCTAAATGATAAGAACTTTCTTTATTATTGAGAATTTTTAATTTTTATATTTCTTATTAAACTCCACTGTTTTGGGAATCGGGCACACATAAAATTATAAGACAGAAATTTTTAATAATTATTACATGTTAATAGAAATATCTCTTGGCACTCGATGCTGCAGGTTTCGGGTTCACGTACAGGTGGGCGATATGAGTGTTTTTAGGGACTCGGAATCCACTATAAGCCTTGAGCCACCATCTACTAAAGAGTTGGGCGTAGGGCTCACAACCCCCTATCCCAAAAAAAAAACGTCTCCCTGTCTCGAAATCTGCCAATAGGCGGACGGCCTTGGCCCTCGTTAGTGTCGGAAAATTTAGCTAAGTGCCGTGGTGTAGACTATAAAAGAGCAAAAATCACTACATTTTAATTAATTTAAGAAAGTTAATTTTAATATAAATAAAAGTAAAAAAAAGTGAAACTTTAAAAAAAAACCATAATTTTGGTTTTTATCTTAGTTATGATCCAAATCATGTTGCCTGCAGCCAGCTGCCCATTAAACCCTAACAATACTTAATGTATTATCAATTTATGCATCCGTACCCGACGTCACGACCAGTTATATGCCTTCCGCATATGACGTCGGACTCGGATGTAAAACGCAAAGTGAAATATTTGCATTTCCAACACTTTGGGCAACAATTAGGGTTGTTGCGCCGATGATTATAACAGTTTATTTAAATTATCATTCTGAAGTTGCATATTATTTTTATCCAGATAAATTATTATTTGTAATATTTTATAATCATTAATTGATAATTATTCAATATTTTAAAAAATAAAATAATAATATTAATAATTATTCAATTTCTTATTTCAACATGACTGACCATTTTTGAAAAAAAAAATTTCAGTATTTGCAGCTTATTTTATAAAACCCATATTTCTAACTCAATCAATTCCTTCTTGTTTATTTATTCCAATATAATTAGCATAAATTGCAAAATAAAGAACGATACGTTTGGTTTACAATTAGCAGCCACGCATCATAAAATAAATAAATTTCTGAATGAATATGAAAGCATACTATTATTCGAACTTCATTCCTCATCCGCAGAGCTCTGCTGAAGACGTTTAATAAAGGCAACAGAGGAGAACGTACACCCGGAACACTCATTCCTCCAAATAAATGTGTTGCCCTATTTCACCACAGAACATCAGCCAGAGTCGGAGGGGTTTGATGTGGAAAAACGAAAGGAGGCGAACTCCGAATAGCTCTTTCCCGAAGAACCGTAATTTGAAAGCGTTGTGGGCAGGTACTCTGCACGATGTATTTATTTATCTTAATATAGCAAAGAAAAATTGTGTAAATTGTAAGAGACATAAATAAAAAACTAGTAAATATTTTTGTATAACTGAATGTGTTGTATTAATAAGCACAAAAATTTATTTGTAAGAGTGCGTGATATTTTGTGTGGAGTAGTTTATGATATATTAAAGTTTATAAAAGATATATTAAAGGAATGATATATTAAAGTCTGGATTGGTTTTTTAGAATAATATGATTTAATACAAAATCATTATATTTTTTTTTTTGTTATTGTAAAAAAAAAAAAAAAAAAGCTTAATGAGAAATTTCTGTCTTATTATTTAGTGGGGTCTGATTCTTAAAA
Organism: Caerostris extrusa; assembly: GCA_021605095.1. NCBI lineage: Eukaryota > Metazoa > Arthropoda > Arachnida > Araneae > Araneidae > Caerostris > Caerostris extrusa. The sequence goes on along the minus strand of BPLR01012269.1, from coordinate 17,317 downwards.
CGTATGCATTTAATAAAAAGTATAAAAGATTAAATTTACATATACATAAATGTGTGTGTGATGTGTGTTAACTTAATTAATTTAATTTTATGTCGTTATTTTTATTTTTTTATTTTTATTAAACGTTCATGTTTTAGAAATCAGCCACATATAAATAATAAGCCATAGAATTTCTTATAATTATTATATATTTAATAGAAATATCCTCGGCGTTCAATACCACAGGTTTCGGGTTCGAGCACCGGCGGTGCCCTGGATGTTGTAGGAGGTCTGGAATCTACTTTAAACTGGTAGGTGTCGGTCAAATATGACTGTAGAATGTTGGGCGTAAGGCTGACAACCCTACCTCGTTAAAAAAGAACACATCGGCCACTAGGCAGATTGCTTTGCCCAACCATGGGGCTTTTGCACCGATGAGGATGATGAGGATGGTGTGTTTAAATTATCATACAGAAATTGCATATTATGTGTCCAAATAAAATTATCATTTACAAATAAGCGTTCAATATTTTATTTCAACATCAGTGACCATTTTTAAAGAAAGTTTAACTATTTGAAAAAACTTATTTGCCACTTATTTAACAGTAAAAAACCTCATATTAATAATTCAATCTGTTCCTTCTTGTTTATTTATTCCCATATTATATCATAAATAGCAAAAATAAAGCACGGTAAAAAAGTTTTTGTTTACCACTAATAGTTACGGATCATAAAATAAATAAATTACTGAACAAATAGAAAGCACAATATTGTCCGAAATTTATTCATCTGCCGAGCTTTGCTGAAGAATGAAGGCCTTCATTTGCTTGTTTAATGATGGCAACAAAGGCGAACGTAAACCCCAGAAATAATTATAATAGAAATAATATTAATATTGAGTATTTGCAACTTATTTTATAAAAATCCCACATTACAACTCAATCAGTCTCGTCTTGTTTATTTATTCCAATATGATATCATAGATTGCAAAATAAAGCACGATAAGTTATTGTTTACCACTAATAACCATGCATCATGAAATAAATAAATTTTTGAACGAATATGAAAGCACACTATTATCCGAAATTTATTCATCTGCCGAGCTTTGCTGAAGACGTTTAATGAGGGCAACAAAGGAGAACATACACCCCGGAACACTCCTCCCCCTCCCAAGTTAATGTGGTACCCCTATTTCACCACAGCACATCAGCCACAGTCGGAGGGGTTTGATGTGGGAAAACGAAAGGAGGCGAGCTCAGAATAACTCTTCGCGTAATTTGAAAGGTTGTGGGCAGGTACTCTGCACCATGTATTTATTGGGTGCATTAAAATTTTTATCTTAATATAGCAAAAAAATTGCTTAAATTGTAAGAGAAAAATAGAAATAGAAATAGAAAACTTGCAAACATTTTTTTATTACTGAATGAGTTGTGTTAATAAGCATTAAAATTTATTTGTAAGAGATGCATGATATATTAGAGTTTGGATTATTTATTACAATAATATGATTTAATATAATGTCATTATATTTTTTGCTATGTAAAATAATCTAAATACTTGTCAGAAATAATTATTTATTTTTATATTATTATATGGGGATCTGTTTCTTAAAACATATGCGTTTAATAAAAAGTATAAAAGTTTAAATGTATATATATTATATAATGTGTGTGTGTATCTCTGTGTATGTGAATGCGTGTGATATGTGTTATGTTAGTTTTATTTTATTTTATTTTTATTTTTAAGAATTTTTAATTTTAATCTTAAGTTTTAATTTTTTTCTTATATTTCTTATAAAACGCATATGTTTTGGAAATCATTCAGACATAAAATAATAAGCCATAAAATTTTTTATGATTATTATATATAAATAGAAATATCTCCGGCGCTCAATACCACATATTTCAGGTTCGAACACCGGTGGTGCCTGAAGTTTTTGCAATGATTTGGAATCTACTTAAAACCGCAGATCCCAATCTACTATGACTGTAAGAGTGTGGGGGAGTAATGCTAATAACCCTACACCTGATCTCCTATCTCGAAATCTGCTTATAGGCCACCTTGGCCCATCATACGACTGTTGCGCCCATTATCATGATAATCGTTTTTTATTAAATTATCTTACTGAAATTACATATTATTTATCCAGATAAAATTATTATTTACAAATAAGTATTTATTTTCAACATGACTGACCATTTTTGAGAAGAAAATATAAGTATTTGCGAAAACTTATTTGCAACTTATTTAACTATAAAATCTCTTATTATTAACTCAATCAGTTCCTATTCATTTATTTATTCAATATAATAAGCATAAATTGCAAAAAAATAAAGCACGATAAGTTTTGTTTACCACTAATAGCCCAGCATCATAAAATAAATAAATTTCTGAACGAATATGAAAAAGCACAACATAATCCGATATTTATTCCTCAACTGCAGTCGAGCTCTGCTGAAGAGTTTAATGAAAGCAAAAAATGAGAACGTAAAACCCCTGAACACCACCACACATATATGCCATATTTCACCACAGAACATCAGCCAGAGTCAGTGGGGTTTGATGTGGGAGAACGAAAGCATGCAGCTCCGATTAACTCTTTCCTGAGAAAGTGTAGTAATTTGAAAGGTTGTGGGCAGGTACTTTGTACGATGTATTTATTGGGTGCACTAAAGTTTTTATCTTATCAAGCAAAGAAAAATTGCGTAAATTGTAAGAGACATTAAGTGGAAAAAGTGGAATTTTTTTTATTACTAAATGGGATGTGTTAATAAGCACAAAAATTTATTTGTGAAGGATGTAGGATATATTAGAGTTTGGATTAGTTTTTTTTAGAATAATATGATTTAATACAATGTCATTACATTTTGCTATTATAAAAATTATCTAAAATATTTTTGAGAATTTCTGCCTTATTATTATGCCTGATTCTAAAATATAGGCAATCAAAAGAATAAAAGGTGAAATTTATATATATATATATATAAATATATATATATATAAATATATATATATAAAATATATATATATATATATATATATATAAATATAAATATATATATATATATATATATATATATATATATGGGGGTAATGTGTGTTATGTTTAATTCAGTTATTTAATTTTTATTTTGTTATTTTTGAATTTTCAGATTTTTAATTTTAATTTTTAGTTTTATGTTTCTTATTATTATACATCTATGTTTTGGGAAACAGTCACACATAATAATACAGAAATTTCTTATAATTACTATACGCTGACAGAAATATATCGGGCTCTGTATGGCGCAGGTTTCAGGTTGAGTACCGGCGATACTTTGAGTATTTGTAGTGACTCAAATCCATTTTAAACCGTAGATCCCGACCTACTATGACTGTAAAAGTTTTTGAGCGTAGGGCTGATAACCCTACACCGTAAAAAGAAAACGTTTCCTATCTGGAAATATGCCAATTCATAAACAGCCTTGGCCCACTATGGAGTTGTTGCTCCGATTATGAAGGCAATTGTTTGCTTTTTTAATTATCATACTGAAATTACATATTATATATTCAGATAAAATAATTATTCACAAATGGTATTCAATAATCTATTTTCAACATGGCTGGCCATTTTTGAGAAGAAAATTTAAATATTTACGAAAATTATTTTTACTATAAAACTCCATATTACTGACTCCATCAGTTCTGTTTTTTTTTTTATTAAAATAAGATATCATAAATTGAAATAAAGCTCGATACATTTTGTTTACCGCTTCTAATAGCCGGGCATCATAAAATAAATAAATTTCTGAACGAATATGAAAGCACACTATTATCGAAATTTATTCCTCATTTGCCGAGCTTTGCTGAAGACGTTTAATGAGGGCAACAAAGGAGAACGTAAACCCCAGAACACCTCCCCCCAAGTAAATGTGTTGTGCATATTTCACCACAGCACATTAGCTGGGGTCGGAGGTGGTTTTGATGTGGGAAAACGAAAACACTTGACTCGAATAACTCTTTGCCGGAAAGCACCATTTTGGAAGGGTTGTGGGCAGGTGCGCTTTGCACCATGTATTTATTCCGGTGCATCACAATTTTATCTTAATTTAGAAAAAGAAAAATTTTAAAGTAAGACATTAAGGATATTTACGAATATGTACAAATTTTTGTTTCTTTCACATCAAGAATGAAAATTGGCAGAATTTTTAATACAAAAATATAAGTATAAAAAATTATGCACATATAAAATCTCACCTCCGAATTTAACATTACAAGGAAGATTTTTACTCAATCAGCCTTTATTTCCATAAAAATTTATCAAAAAAAATATATCGTTAAAGCATTTTTAAAAATTAATATTATTTAAAAAAATTAATGTTATAATTTGGTGCATTTAAGTTCAATATTGGCAGTGTTTTGAAATAAAAAATTAATTAAATAATTTTTCCTCTAACTTTATTAATTTATTAATCGACATTGAAATTGCTGAAATAAAACAAAACTCAGTAATTTGAAATCATAAATAATAATTTTAACGACGCATTTTTCTTTCGTGTAATTAAAATTGATGCCAATGCCACTTTTTAAATAAATTATGTAAACTTAATTAAGAGTATTAAGTGCTATTTAACAAGAAAAACTTTTTCAATAAAAAGAATAATAAATTTAAAGTTTAACTTTATGATAAAACAAAATGCTTGGGATTTATTAATGCATGGTTTATTAATTTATATTGGTTATTTGCTATTAATAAATAGTTGTATGCAGCAGATTAAAAAAAAATTGCTCTGGAGGCGAGTTTTCCATGCGTGAAAAACAGTACCTTTTCTCTTGTCGGGAGTACTACAGTACTACCAGACAAGGTACTCTTTTTATAAGTAAACGTTAAGATTAATAAACGTTTTGTTTTTATAGAGAAAATACGTTAATATATTAAACTGGCTTGCATGGCATATTTTTTTTTAAGCAATTCCTATCAAACTCATATACCCTTTCTCCTTAGAGTTTGAAACCAAATATCAATGAAGTATCTGAGAGAACAAACTAAATGATAATAATTTAAAATTGAATTATTTTTAATATTTAAATTTTATTTTTAATTTCTTCAGTTATGAAATAAAAAAGAAAGCAATATTTTAGTTAAATGTTAAATATTCTGATTTACCTTTTATGCAAAAACCTATTTTTGAGCTATGCAGAGCCATTTTTAGTTTAAAAGATTAAGAATAGCAATAAATTAAAAAAATAGCAGGAAAGATTGCACAAGACTCACACCCTTGAAATACTTAAAAGTAATATACATGCTATATGTGATTATAGTAAGATTTATCAATCAACGAAAATTTATTTTTACAGTAATAATCGAGGCAAAGTTGTTATAATTTCCAGTATTTACTTCTTATATTTGCAATTTATTTAAAATTTCGAATTTTCCATTAATAATTTCAAATTAGAAAATTAACTTTTAATATTAAATTCTGGGATCATTGTTTTTCTTTTATTAGGTAATATAAATTTGTGATTTGCAGGCTTTAATAATTATGTAATTCGGGTTTACCACCAAGCTTATAAATGAGGTATTAATAAATAAAAAAGAAAAGGAAAAGTAAATAAAAATATATATGAGTAATTAAATTTAGTTATTGGTAAAAAATATTTTGTATTTATTATTACCTATTAACAAAAATTTTATTAATAAAAAGATAAGTTAAATATACTAAATTAATATAGATACTAGACAAAATTTAATACTTTTAAAAAAAAAAAAATTTCAATAACAACGCATTTTTTTACATTATTTTTAAGTTTTTAAATAGCAAGCAGAACAATTTATGAACTTTGTTAAATAATTATTTTAATATCTCTTTCAAAGTTTCAATATTTAAAACAATAATGGATCTCAGTTATTTCTTTTACATTACACAGTTTTTAAAAACATTTTGTATGCAATATTTAAAAATATTTTCTCTTGAAAATATTTGCAAGTACGATGCGTCATTTCAGGTTATTTATTAACTCCATTTTTGGGTTTGACAGTATAACCATTAGGCTATCTATTGTCAATCACATTCAAATTGAAACAAAGGACAAGGCAGTAGTGGCGCTGGCTTCACACTTAAGTTTTTAATGACCAGTTGAGAGAACGGTGCTTATATTCAATTAACCGCATATTCTTCACGTTTTCGCAATGGGTTTAATACCTAAATAAAGTCTCGCCAACTGTAAACTGACTGCAGTTAATTAGTATTCCTAATGAGTTAGTCTTTAGGAAACACATTATTAGGAGAAAGCTGAATAAATATTATAAATCTTACTCAAGAATAAGCTAAGGAAATTTCAGAGATAACCATCGGAAATTTGAGCATTATGGAATTTATGTTATTTTTTAATTACTAATTAAATTATGTGAAATTACTCTTGGCTAGCCTCTGATTAAAATCTAGAAATATGATAAAAACATTTTTGTAGTTTCATGAATGTTTTTAATCAAAGTAGTTTAAAATATTTTATAAGCACTTTATATTTGAGTTAATTAAGCAGTAGTTAATGTTATCAGTAGTAGTTAGTGAAAATTATAACCTTTTGAATTAATAAGGGATTAATTTCCTTATTTTTTTCTTAATTCAATTATTTGAACGTCTTATCTGAATGCACACTATCTGATACATTATATATATATAAATATATATTAAAATATGTTATCATAGTATGTATGGCTTATCAATCAACAAATATTTATTTTTGTGTAATTGAGAATAGTCTTTATAATCTACAGTATTTATTTCTTATATTTGCAATTTATTTAAATTTAGCATTTTTTACCTTCGAAAATTTAAAATTGAAATTAATATTTTTAATATTAAATTTTGTTACCATTATTATTCTTTTTTTTTAGGTAATATAAATTTATAATTGCACGCTTTAAAAATTGTGTAAATCAAAGCTAGTTTCATCTGGTTTAAATGAGATATTAGTGAATAAAAAATAGATATTAGTAACTAAATTTAGTTATTAGTGAATAAAAAAGTTTTTGTATTTATTATTTACCATATTAACAGAAATATTATTATTAAAAAATAAATTAAATATACTAAATTAAGATAGAAACTATAATAAAATTTAATACAAGAGAAACCCTTGAAAATTAATGACTCATTTTTATTTACATAATTTTTATGATTTTAAATAGCAATAAATAACTATTTATGAACTATTAAATAGTTATTTAATATTTTTTCATGTTTAAATATAAAAATTTATAATGGATTTCAGTTATTACCTTTACATATACAGTTTTTAACCTTTTTATGCAATATTTAAAAATCCTACTCTCCTGAAAATATTTACAAGAACAGTGCGTCATTTCAAGTTATTTATTAACTCCATTTTGGGTTTTTGACAGTATAACCATTAGGCAAGAAGCGTCTGTTGTCAATCACATTCAGTTAAAACAAAGGACAAGGCAGTAGTGGTGCCTGACTTCACTGAGTTTTAATGACCAATTTGAAAGAACAGTGCTTATATTCAGTTAACCGCATATTCTTCACGTTTTACGCAATGGGTTTAATACCTAAATAAAGTCTCGCCAACTGTAAACTGACTTCAGTTAATTAGTATTCCTAATGATTGAGTCTTTAGAAACACATTATTAGGAGAAAGCGGAGATAAATATTTTAAATCTTACTCAGAATAAGCCGGGAAATTTCAGAGATAACCATCGGGAATTTGAGAACGCCCTCAAGATTTATAATTTATTTTTAATTACTAATTAAATTATGTGAAATAACTCTAGGTTAGACTTTTGATTAAAATCTGGAAATGTGATAGAAACATTTTGTAGTCTCATGAACGTTTTAATTATAGTAAGATTAAAAATATTTTACTAACACCATGCATTTGAGTTAATTAAGCAGTAGTTAATGTTCTCACTACTAGTTAGTGAAATCACGCAATCTTAGTATTAATAAAGGGATTATTTTTTTTTAATTCAATTATTCAATCGTCTGAACTGAATAAATACTATCTGATACATTATGTATATATATATATATATATATATATATATATATGCTATTAAAATATGTTATAGTAAGGTAATAATACAATTACTATTCCCTTGATTACATAAGGTAAATATTTGATTTAACTTATGTAATCAGGAATAATAATTGTAATTTACCAATATTCCACTTCTTTATATTTGCAATTTATTTAAAATTTAGCTTTTTTCCTTCAAAAATTAAGATTAGAAAATTTATATTTTAATATTAAAATTTAGTAGCATTTTGTTTTTATTTTCTAGGTATTATAAATTTATAATTGCATGTTTTAAAATTTATGAAAATCCTATTTTTCACCACGCTTGAATGAACTCTTAATAAATAAAAAAAAAGGATATTAGAGATAAAATTTGGTTATTAGTGAATAAAAATGTTTTTGTATTGATTATTTACCTTATTAACAAAAATATAATTATTAAAAGTTAAATCAAAATATACTAAATTAAAATAAACTACTCTAAAATGTAGTACTTGAAACTGTTTTGAATATCAATAATGCATTTTTTTTTTCTATATTATTTTAGGTTTTAAATAGGAAAACATAACTATTTATGAACTATTAAACAACTATTTAATATTTTCCACGTTTTATATTTAAATTTATAATGAATCTCAATTATTTCTTTTATATAATATTTTCTTAATACAGGAAGACTATTTGAATATTAATTATGCATTTAAATGTTCTGCATTATTTTAAGTTTTTAAATAGGAAACCATAACTATTTATTAAACAGCTAATAAAACTAGCTAACAGCTAGCTAGCAAACCTAGCTAGCTTAAAACTAATATTAATATTAAACAGCTATTTAATATTTTTCATGTTAAAATATAAAAATTTATAATGGATTTCAGTTGTTACCTTTACATATACAGTTTTTAACCTTTTTTATGCAATATTTAAAATCCTTCTCTCCTGAAAATATTTGGACAAGCACATTGGGACATTTCAAGTTATTAATTAACTCCATTTTGGGTTTTTGACAGTATTACCATTAGGCTAACGTCTATTGTCAATCACATTCAAGTTAAAACAAAGGACAAGGCAGTAGTGGTGCCTGACTTCACACTAAGTTTTAATGACCTATTTGAGAGAACGGTGCTTATATTCAATTAACCGCATATTCTTCACGTTTTCGTAATGGGTTTAATACCTAAATAAAGTCTCGCCAACTGTAAACTGACTTCAGTTAATTAGTATTCCCTAATGATTGAGTCTTTAGAAACACATTATTAGGAGAAAGCTGAATAAATATTTTAAATCTTACTCAGAATGAGCCGGGAAATTTCAGAGATAACCATCGAGAATTTGAGAACGCCTAAGATTTATAATTTATTTTTCAATTACTAATTAAATTATTTGAAATATCTCTAGGTTAGCCTTTGATTAAAATCTAGAAATGTGATAAAAACCTTTGTAATTTTCAGAACGTTTTAATTATAGTAAGATTAAAAATATTTTACAAACACCATGCTTTTGAGTTAATTACACTAATTAGATTATCAGGACTAGTTATGGGAATCTGTATTGAATTAATAAGAGATCATTTCTTTAATACAGTTATTCAATCGTATTAATTGAATAAACATTAACTTATACATTATATATATATATTAAAATATATGATTATAATAAGGTTTTTTAATCAACAAATATTTATCTTGTGTCATCGAGAAATATTGATTGTAATTTACAATAGTTACTTCTTATATTTGCAATTTATTTAAAATTTAACATTTTTCTTTCAATACATTAAGATTAGATATTAATATTTTAATATTACATTTTTAAGAATAATTTTTCCTTTTTTAGGTGATATAAATTTATAATTGTGTCTTTAAAAATATGTAAATCAGGGATATTAGTAAATAAAAAAGGATATAATTGATTAAATGTAGTTATCAGTGAATAAAAAGTTTTTGTATTAATTATTTCCTTTATTAACAAAATAATATTATTAAACATGAAATAAATATATTAAATTAAGATAGAATCTATACTAAAATTTAATACATACAAAAACCTTTTTGAATATTAGTAATGCATTTTATTTTATAAATTATGTTAAGTTTTTAAAAGAGCAAAATAACTATTTATGAGCTATTAAATAGCTATTTATGAGTTATTAAATAGCTATTTAATATTGTCCCTATTTGAATATTTAAATTAATAATGGATCTCAGTTATTTCTTTTACTTATACAGTTTTTAAACATTTTTATACAATATTTAAAATCCTTTTCTCTGAAAATATTTGCAAGTACATTAACCATTTAAAATTATTAATTAACTCCATTTTTAGGTTTTTGACAGTATAACCATTAGGTTAACGTCTATTGTCAATCACATTCAAGTTAAAACAAAGGACAAGGCAGTAGTGGTGCCTGACTTCACAGTAAGTTTAATGACCAATTTGAGAGAACGGTGCTTATATTCAATTAACCGCATATTCTTCACGTTTTCATAATGGGTTTAATACCTAATTAAAGTCTCTAGCCAACTGTAAACTGACTGCAGTTAATTAGTATTCCCTGATGATTGAGTCTTTAGAAACACTTATTAGGGAAAGCGGAATAAATATTTTAAATCTTACTCAGAATGAGCAGGGAAATTTCAGAGATAACCATCGCGAATTTGAGAACGCACTCAAGATTTATAATTTATTTTTAATTACTAATTAAATTATGTGAAATAACTCTTGGTTTGTGGTTAGCCTTTGATTAAAATCTAGAAATATGATAAAAACATTTTTTTTTGGTTTCATGAATGTTTTAATCACGATAAGTTTTAAAAATATTTTATAAGCACTTTATATTTGAGTTAATTAAGCAGTGGTTAATGTTATCAGTACTAGTTAGTGAAGGTGGTAACCTTTGAATTAATAAATCAATAAGTGCCCATTCTCTTTAATTCAATTATTTAAAATCCTTTTAATGTAATCCTCTTCTCCTAATTTTTTTCTGAATAAACACTCTCGAATACATTATGCATATCTATATAATAAAATAATAATAATTTTCGGAGTTCATAGTTGTTTTCTATAATAAATATATTCCTTAAATTTAAAAAATGACTTTAATTATTTAATTGTAAAATAAATTCTTAGAGTTTATAACAATAGTACAAATAACAAGTTATGGTTTAAGAAATGCTAACTTCAAAACTTACGAAGATACTCTTTTTGGGAACAAATGTTGTGAGCCTTTGATTTACATTATTTTTAAATATTTTAAGTAATAATTTTCATGCATAATTTTTTAAAGTAGTTTGATGAACGTAAAACATATTACTGAATTATTTTTTTTTAAGAACTGAATATATATATATATATATATACTAGAAATAAAAGTGCTTAAAAATTATTTAAAAATATTTTCTTAATTTATGGCCTATAATATTTTTCAAGTTCATCAATCTATTTTTAAAATTTAGACAGAAAATATTTGATATATTTAAAAAGAATGTAAATTAGGCACTTATATCATTTGTTCCTAAACGAATGTTGTCATAAGTTTTAAAAAGTGTGTGTATTTCTTAAATCACAACTCCGTATTTGTACTATTGATTCAGTTGAGACAAAATGAAAAAACTCATCAACACAATAGAGTTACATAAATAAATATTCTTAACGACATATAACTGCTTAATTTAAACACTTTGAATCTCAAAGAAAACTTCCTTACATCTCAGACTTCTCAACAATTGTACAGATCAAAATTCTTTCAATACGAGGGTGTATCATTAAAAGTTATTAAAACCTCTTAGTCTCTCGCTTTACAATGCTCAAGGACATAGACGCTGTATGCATTAGACTAAAACTCTTATCAATTTATTTTAGAATTAAACCATAAAATCAATTTTAAAATTATGGAACTTATTCATTATCGATTACATTTGCAAATAGCAAAAATTATTCACAAATGTATGTAAATTCATTTCAAGTAAAATGACACCTTTTATAATGTAGTGAATATAATAAAGTATATATTTCCTACTTTCATTTCTTAAACTAATTCATTTCAGACAAAATGAAGCAAAAAGTCCATCAAGACATTGAGTTACATAATTAAATTTATCTTACCCACCTATAACTGCTTAATTTAAACATTTCAAATTTCAAAGAAAACTTACTTGTATATGAGACTTTTCAACAATTTTACAGACCAAAACTCTTTTAATAAGAGTATATTATTAAAAGTTATTAAAACCTCTTAGTGTCTCACTTCACAATGCTCAAGGACATAGAGCTTTACGCATTAAAATCCAGCAAAACACACATCGATTCCAAAAGCTTTGGAGTAACCGTATCTCACGGAGCCACTTTATCCCGGTACCCGTGTTATGCATGGTCTGCTAATTATTCCAGTTACTGCGAAATGCGAGTAGTCAGCATTATTGCGGGACATAACTATTAACGGAGGGTGCTCCGCTATATCTCCTTGGATGCCACGCTGACTCCTTAGAAATCGGAGACCTGTGAAACTCAGTGAGGCAAAATCTCGACTTGAAGTTTTAAAGAATTTGCAAGCTACGGTCAAAGATTCTTCTTGAAAGGTGATCTGCGCTCTCAAAGGATTGAGAAGAATGGAGCTGTTGTTTGAAGTTGAAATGTATATGTGCCTCATTGCTACTATACAAATCATTAAATTTAACAAGACTATAGGTCAAGGACTTTGTTTTCTGAGCTGAACCCTATTAATAAGACTTTTTGATAATGGAAGTGTTTAATTAGTATCGATGTGATTTTAAAATGGGCTACCTTTAAAATTATTAAAAAATATCAGAAAATTTATTTTAGAGGCTTGACTTTTTATTGATTAAAAGATTAAAGTATTTATTTTTGCAGTTCATTAAAGTTATTTTTAAGTAGTGTTATTTACATATTTTACTATGATGTATATTATAAATTTGATTCCAATACGTTCTTTTACTTCATCAACTATGATCAGAATGGGATTTTTGTCAATAAAAGTATTATTATTGATTTATTACTAGATTTTTATGTGTACAAAACATTTTACAATTATTAATTGATTTTTTTTGCTTTCTCATTTGGTAGACAGCAACATCTACACCAAGTCCAAGACCACATGTGGTCTCATGGAAGGAGGGAAAGGTGGAGAACAGCTTCTGTTGTGATGGGACATCTGTAGGTAGACGTTGGACTTGGTGCCGTGACGCTGAAGAAAGAGGCAATCCTGTCAGGAGGACATTTTAGAAGAAACTACTCCTCATTTGACTATTTTCTAGGAAAAAAATCCCATGGAAACTCTAAATATGTAGCCCAACTAACAAAACAAAACTATTTGCAAATGTATGTAAATAATAAAATATTAATATGGGCATAAAAATACAATGGCCCTTTATAAGATTGTGTATATAATAAACTATATATATATTTCCACTTCACTTCTTAAACTAACTCAGTTGAGACAAAATGAAGTAAAACCCATCAACACAATTGACTTACATAATTAAACTTAACTTATACACCCATAAATGTTTCATTTAAACATTTCAAACCGAAACGAAAAGTTCCTTAATGTCTCCAGACTTCCCAGCAATTTTACACACCAAAACTCTTTCAAAACGAGTATATCATTAAAATTTATTAAAACTTTTAGTCTCTCGCTCCACGATGCTCAAGGACATAGACGCTTTACGCATTAAATTCCAGTAAAACACACATCGATTCCAAAAGCTTTGGAGTAACCTTATCTCACGGAACCACTTTAACCCTGATCCCCGTGTTACGCATGGTCTGTTAATTATCCAGTTACTGAAATGCGAGTAGTCAGCATTATTGCGGGACATAACTATTAACGGAGGGTGCTCCGCTATGTCTCTCCTTGGATGCCAAGCTGACTCCTTAGAAATCGGAGACCTGTGAAACTCAGTGAGACAGAAAATTTCGACTTGAAGTTTTAAAGAATTTGCAAGCTACGGTAAAGATTCTTCTTGCAAGGTGCTCTGCGCTCTCAAAGGATTGAGAAGAATGTAGTTATTCTTTGAAGTTGAAATGTAAGGTTCCCCACTGCTGCATGGGTCATTAATTTTAACAAGAGTTTAGGTCAAGGATTTGTTTGCTAACTCAACCTATTACTAAGTCTTTTTGATAATGAGAAGTAATTAATTAGTGATTTTAAAAAGGGTACATTTAAAACTAAAAAATTATTAGAATTTATAAAAAAAAATTAACAGCAAATGTACTTCAGATGCCTGACATTTAATAATTAAAAAGTTAATTTTAAATCATATTAATTATATAATCAGATTAATTAGAACATATTAATTACAAAATGCATTTGCAAACTACAAAATAATTACAAATATATGTAAGTATCTATCCTATGTAAAGGCATTTGAACATAAAAATACAATGACACTTTTATAATATAGCAAATATAATAAACTATATATATTCCTATTTCACTACTTAAATTAATTCAGTTTAAATAAAATAAAGGAAAGCTCAACAACGCAATTGAGTTACAGAATTCAATTTAAATTTCCATGTATAACTGCTAGTTTTAAACATTTCATACCTTAACGAAAATTTCATTACATCTCAGACTTCTAAAAGATTTTACACATTAAAAATTTTTCAATTTATTTTACAATTAAGCCGTCAAAGTCAATTTAAATTTATGCATCATATTCACCAGCGGAATACATTTACAATCAGCAAAATTATTTACAAATGTATGTAAATAAGAAGATATTCATATTTAAATACAACGGCACTTTTAAAAAATGTGTGCATATAATAAACTATATATACTCATACTTCACTGCGTAAACTAATCTAGTTCAGACAAAATGAAGTAAAACCCATCAACACAATTGACTTGCATAATTAAACTTAACTTATACACCCATAATGCGTAATTCAAACCTTTCAAACCGAAACTCAAAACTTCTTATTCAAACTTTTCAACAATTTTACAGACCGAAACTCTTTTCAATGCGAGAGGATATCATTAAAACTTATTAAAACCTCTAGTCTCTCGCTCCACAATGCTCAAGGACATAGACGCTTTACGCATTAAAAATCCAGCAAAAAAATAACATCGATTCCAAAAAGCTTTAGAGTAACCTTATTCCACGGAGCCACTTTAACCCGGTCCCCGTGTATGCATGGTCTGTTAATTATCCCAGTTACTATGAAATGCGAGTAGTCAGCATTACTGCGGGACATAACTATTAACGGAGGGTGCTCCGCCATATCTCTCCTTGGATGCCACGCTGACTCCTTTAGAAATCGGAGACCTGTGAAACCAGTGAGGCAGAAAATCTCGACTTGAAGTTTTTTAAAGAATTTGCAAGCTACGGGGAAAAGATTCTTGCAAGGTGCTCTGCGTTCTCAAAGGATTGGAAGAATGGAGCTGTTCTTTGAGTTGAAATGCGCGGTGCCTTATTGCTACTATACAAGCTATATTAATTTTAACAAGACTCTAGGACAAGGATTTGTTTTATGAGATGAACCTATTACTAAGACTTTTTGATAATGAGAAGTGTTTAATTAGTATGGATATGTTTTTAAATGGTACTTAATTACATTAACTCATATACATTATAGAATATGTTCTTTGTAAAATTCCTTTACAAACAGCAAAATTTATTTACAAATGTATGTTAATAAAATATTAATATGCACGGCAGTTTTTTAATATAGTGAATATAATAAACTATATATATATATGTTCATACTTCACTTCTAAGCTAATTTAGTTGATTGTGTACATAAAACCCATCACCACAATTAAGCTTCATATTTAAATTCATCTCTATCTAACCTATAACTCCAAGTTTAGAATTTCAAACTTCCTTATATCTAAGACTATTCAGGCTATTACAGAATTCTTTATATATAAATTTTACAGACTAAACTCTTTTCAGTTAATTAACAATTATACCATAAAATCAGTTTTAAAGTTATGGAACATACCTCGTTAGAATACATTTACAAAACAGCAAAAAGTTTTTACAAATGTATATACATATCTATTCATATGCAGACACATTGAGCATAGAAATACGAAGGCACTATTATAAACTACTGGATATAATGGGATTATGCTTCACTTAAACTAAATCAGTTTGAGACAAAAATAAAGCAATACCACCCATCAACACAATAGAGTTAGATAATTATACTTTTAACTTATCCACCCCATAAATGCTTAATTTAAACATTTCCAACCGAAACGAAAAACTACCTTTATATCTCAGACTTCCCAACAATTTTACAGACCAAACTCTTCAATACGAGGATATCATTAAAAGTTATTAAAAACCTCTTAGTCCTCGCTCCACAATTAAGGACATAGACGCTTTACGCATTAAAATCCAGCAAAACACACACTGATTCCAAAAGCTTTGGAGGTAACCTTATCTCACGGAGCTACTTTTATCCTGGTCCCCGTGGTTATGCATGGTCTGAGCATCATCCAGTTACTATGAATGCGAAAGTAGGTCAGCACATTGGACATAACTATTAACGGAGGGTGCTCCGCTGTGTTCTCCTTGATGCCACACGACTCCTTAGAAATCGGAGACCTGTGAAACTCAGAGAGGCGGAAAATCTCGAGTTTTAAAGAGAATTTGCAAGCTACGGTAAAGATATTTCTTCCGGGTGCTCTGCGCTCCCAAAGACGATTGAAAAATGTGGTTGTCTCTTTGGAAGCTGAAATGGGCAGTGTGCCCCCACAGCTACATGCGATTAAATTTAATAAGGGTCTAAGTCAAGGATTTGTTTCAAGTTAAAACTATTACTAATCATTTTTTAATAATGTGAAGTTTTAATTATTATGCATATGCTTTTTAAAATGGTACATTAAATTACATTAACTCATAGATTATGGAATAGATGTTCTTTTAGAAATGTATTTACAAACAGAAAAAATTATTTACAAATGTATATAAATATAATATTCATATACAATTATTTACTTCTTTATTATCTTGCAAATATAAATAAATTATAGATATTGCTAAATTCACTTTTTAAAAGTTTATTTCACTTAAGTTGGATAAATTAAATTCATCTTATCCGCTTATAACTTCTGAATTCAAATATTTCAAATCTTTAATCCAACCTTCCTTATCTCCATACTTCAAAAACTATACGGACTAAAAACTATTTTATTTATTTTACAACAAAACCATAAAAGTTAATTTTAAAATTATGAATGTACTCCTTAGAATTTTGGTTTCCAAACAGAAAAAAATGCTTTTCAAATGATACAATGATAAAGTCTGACAAAGCATCTCGTTTTCAAATACATCCAAAATAT
>BPLR01012268.1:0-49871 GCA_021605095.1 Caerostris extrusa | reverse complement strand
TCATCGGCAGGGGACGACCTTCAAAGCGTGCGCCGATCTCTTCAATCGACTCAAAAACGGTGTCCCCAGGTGGTCTTTCGAGTTTAGGGAAAACCAGAAGTCGCACGGTGAATACGGTGGTTGTAGAACGCTATGGGTTTCATTTCTGGCGAAAAGTCACGAAGAATCTATGCAGTGTGAACTGGCGCATTCAGTGTTTTCGGTACCAATAGAGATTTGACGCGTTTGAGGCTCGAAATGGAATTGACCGATTCTTTTGAAACTCCAACATCATCAGCAAGGTCTCTAATTGTAAACTGACGGTTTGCAAGCACCAAATCTTTTAATGTTATGAACGTGAGCTTCGTCGGTTGAGTGGATGGTCGACCAGAGCACTTTTCGTCTTCAACGCGTTTTCTGCCTTTTTTTAACTGTTTGTACCACTTCTAAACATTTCTTTCCGATATAGGAATGTTCACCGAATGCGTTCTGCAACATTATATACGTTTCCGCAAACAAAATTTAATGCAAGTTCTTTGCTCAATTCAACAAAATTTGATGCAAGTTCTTTTGCTCAATTCATTCAGACATTTCAAAATCGCCGGAATCAATTTTAGCATCTCCCAAAGCCAAGCGTAACTCAAACACTAATGAATATTTTTGACGTGAAATTTCCAATTTTTGTGAAAAATATTTTGATGTCAAGGTCACAGTGCCAGCAACCTAAAAAAAAAAAAAAATTGAAATTCCATAAGCCCCGGGAATTTTAAATTGAAACTGGGTCTTACTTTTGGACACAGTAGTACATTGTGTAGAGAAGTTTTTTTTTTTTCTTTCTAATGCAGCTGGCAAACACTTAGACAGCTTGGTCTTGGATGCCTTAAGGCAAGCGCTGCGCAGACGTTACTCACTTTGCATTACCCAGGGGCGCGTGTAACTTGAAGATAAGCCACGGACGCGGAGTAACAATGCCCGCAACGCTCTACAATCATTAGACCGGGACCTACGGTTTAAAGTGGATTCGAACCACTACAAACATCCATGGCACCGCCGGGACTCGAACCCGAAACCTGTGGCAGCGAGCGCCAGAGCGCTAGCCACTCGGCCATTCAGGCCCCTTGCGTAGAGAAGTAGCTAGAAAAAAATTTTAGTGATAATATGAGACAGAAGAAATATAGCAGACATGGAAAGGTTTTGAGCTTTTTATTGGCGGTATCGATTCCCGGAGTTTTTAATATTCATACTTTTAATGTACGAGATGATGTCAGAGGGTTTAGTATAATGGATAATAGTTGGACGAGAAAAATGAAGCAAGTTAGTAATGGTGTTATAAAAATTTTCTATAACGTTATTAGTAAGATTACTTATGGTGAATTGGTTTTGGAGCATATAAGCATTTAATTTCGCATTTTGGGTGTTAGTAACTGCTCTAATCGGTGGGAGTCATTTGTGGAGAGTGCAGAGATGTTGAATCTTTTTCTTTTAAAATTCTTTATGGTGTTATAGATGTTGTTCTCTTTAATAGAAAAAAATTAAATTAAATTTAGTAATAAAATAAAATTAAAATAACTGATTAAATAAAAGTATAACTTTGATGTTTGTATCGTAGAGATTTAGGTTGGAAAATGAAAAATTTTAATTTTTATCATTTTAAATTGTTTACTTTTGATAAGTCATTTAAAATATTTCAAATTGCTTACGTCCTGCACTTTATATAAACCAAATTTGTTTATGCCGTAAACAATAAGTTCAAAATGTATGCAATAAGAAAAAAAATATAAGTCTTGTTTTTATTTATATTTTCCAACCTTTGCACCATCATTTATCGTATTTGTAAGTTCACTCTGTAATTTGCATGCAAATTTTGAATTGCAACTGTAATGAATTTAATTGGATGATTTTTAAAAGGCGAAAAATTTCACTATATTTTTCGAGTTCTTCCAGTAAATTTGTTTGATTAAGTTAAAATAATCCATTTACAAATAATTCTGTTCTAAATTTTTGTTACTGTAAGTTATGATATTCTTAAATTCTATTAATAAACATAAATCTCGCTTGAAATGATAAGATTTTAATTTTCTTTTATTTGTAAATTTAAAAAATTGTTCCGTTGTTCAAATAATAAACAAGATATCCCAAAAATGTATTGATAAATGGAATTTTTAGTTTACAAACAAAATTCTTGTTTACCTGTGTAAAAGAGTCATTTCGCGTGTAATTTATATATAAAAATTTAATTCGTCCTTTGTTTTTACCTTTAAAAGATTATGTAACATTTTACTATTAATGATAACATAACCTAACCTAACATATTATAAACCAGTTACCATTAGACACTAGTTGCATAATTCCTCTTTATTTGCAGTAAAGAATAATTTCTGTGCTTACGAAAAAAAAAAATCAACCTCGCATGAATCACCAATCAGAAAATCAACTTACAAAAGAAATTCAACTCGTCGTTTATTCCTACCTTCAAAATTTTTCTGCTGTTGCTGTTGAATTTTCTGCTGTTATATTAATAATATTCAGGATTCAGTGTTAATAAATCTGGTGCCGGAAATAAATTATATCATTATTTAAAGATAAACCTGTGAATTAAATTGAGTGACGATTGTGATTCATCGTTTAGTTTTTTAAACTGCATAACATTAATCTTTGAATCCCATTTTTCGTACGATTCTGCAGTAAGAATTTCGGTTCTATAGCGTTTCGAAGAATCTCGTTATTTTTTCTCCTATTCTGAAAGAATGTTGCACAAATATCTACTACGTTATTTTTTTAGCACTTTGAAGACGGAAAACGTGAATTCCAGTTTTTTATTTTTCAACTGTTGCCAACGGATGACAGAAATTCACGTCCTTGCTGGAGATGCCAAACCATTTCGGAATATATTAACTACTCTTTGTAAACAGTATTTTTTTAAGCAATACTGGACGTAACATTAAAACATATTTATTACAGTCTGAGTAAACTTTAAGGCCAGTAAAAATTTTTGAAAATGTAAAATGAAATAAAAGGGATTCAAATAATATTAATTATTAATTATTGATAAGAAATAAATTATATAAACATAATTTGTAAATACATAATTATGAGAAACATGTGGTTATTTACAAAGTTGGTATTTCTGCCTGAGTAAAAACTTTAAGGCCACCAGTCATTTTTTTAAAAATAAATATAATAATCATGTAATTACCATTGCAACTACTAGCTTAGACAACGCTGCAATTTTCCTATTTGTCATACGTTTCTTCGAAGTATTGGTGATATTTGTGAAGATGGCGAAGGGTGTAAGAAGTTAACTGATCGTGAAAGAGGACAGATCGAAGTTTTGTCTTCAACAGGGAATGTGTAGTCGTGCTATTGCGATAAAGATAGGAAGATCCAAAGACCGTAGTCAACAATTTTTTAAATTGAAAGACAATTATGGTAAAGAGAATACTGAGGGGAAGACCTAAAAGCTGTCCTTGCGTGATGAAAGAAGAGTTAGCCAATTTGCATCTACTGGAAAGTACTCAACCAGGGAACTGATTCCGACGACAGGTTTAAAAGTTTGTCAAAAAACGATTTATAGCACAACTAGAAGGTCTGGAAGGTACACTTATACAGCAAAATTGACTAAACCTCAGTTACTGCAGAGACACAAAATAGAGCGTTTGAACTTTGGCCAGAAAGTCATGACCTGGGACAAAGAATAATGAATAGAAATTATTTTTTCCTGACGAAAAAAAATGGAATTTGGATGGACCAGATGGCTGGAATTTACTGGCATGATATAAGAAATGAAAAGAAATATTCTCCAAGCGCCAATTAGGTGGAGGGTCTGTCATGACTTGGGGCTGTTTTTCTTACAATGGTGGGGGGCTCAATTGCATTCGTTTCAGGAAGAATGAATTCACAAGGATACCAAAATGTCCTAACAAATCATCTTTTGCCAAATGCGGAATGTCTTGCTGGAGAAAATTGGAAATATCAGCAAGACAATGCACCGATCCATACGAGTAACAAGAAATTGGTTCCAAGTCAACAATGTTGAAACTGTAAAATGGCCAGCTAGATCACCTGACCTCAACCCCAATCGAGAACCTTTGGGTTGACTTAGCAAGAAGAGTTTATGCAAATGGGGACATTTTACATCAACAACAGAGCTGAAATCTACTATCGAAGATGAATGGTATAAAACCGACCCCACCCTATTGTCAAAACACATTTCATCTATGAAAACAAGAATATTTGAAGTATTTCGAAGTAATGGCTCCTACACAACCTTCTAAGAATTTGTAATTTTTTTCTTATATGTTATTTTCTATGTTGGCCTTAAAGTTTTTACTCAAGCTGAAATATTCATCTGGGGTTCTGTAAACATTTTCTAATAATAAAATATCTGCAAATTAATTTTATACGTTTTTCTACTTTTATTTAAGCTCAATAATTATCAATCAAATGGTATTTTAATTCCTCAGTTTAAATGTTTCCATTTCTCAAAAATGTCTACTGACCTTAAAGTTTTTACTCAGACTGTAATAAATTTTACACTTTCATGAATATCCCTTGTTATGAATTTTCTCAAATATTTATTAAAAAATATGCGGAAAATCAGACCCTATGCTTTTGGTTGTATACCATCTTCAAAATATCAAGGGGCCTGAATGGCCGAGTGGCTAGCGCTCTGGGCGCCACGTACCTGAAGTTTCAGTCCCGGCGGTGCCATGGATGTTTGTAGTGGTTCGGAATCCACTTTAAACCAGATCCCGGTCTAACATAATCGTGAGCATTGCGGGGGGTATTGTTGCTCCGCGTCCGTGGCTTATCTTCAAGCTGCTGCACCTCCTGGGTAGTGCTATGGTAACGTTTGTGCAGCGCTTTTTAAGGCATCAAAGACACAATTGTCTGAGTGGTTTGCCAGCTGCGTTGGAAAAAATATATGTTAATATCAATGAAATTTATTTAACCTCTTCGAACACTAAAATGGCCTGATGAACCAATTGGCTAGAGCTCTGGTTTCAGGCGGTGAGGGCGTGGATGCTTTCTGTGGTTCGAAATATTTAACTGTAAATTGTAGGTGCCGATCTAATTAGCTTAAAATGTGCACAAAATGACCGTAGAACGACGAACCGGACATTGACATGCATGTGTATATCTAATTTATTTAAAATTATTTCAGTTGGGAAAATTAAATATCTGCCAGGTTATTTTTTATTTTTATTTTATTGTTATTTTTTTTACAAAATTCTAAAACCATAAAGAATTTGTATGTGTCAGCACATGTAAAAATATCTTAAGTATTACAACGCTAAGTCGCAATTCAGGAAAAAATTTAGCTTCATTTTTTATTTATTATGATGCAAAGGGAAGAAAACATTATGTAATATTTGTGAAAAATGTAAAGTTTACCTTTTAACGTATTCAATATTTTTATACGTAATTTATTTCTAACGTACAATTCTATAAATGGAGACTATTTGTTTGAATTATAGATCAACGTGATATCTTGGCATATTGTTCCTGTCGTCGCTAACTTTGGTAAACTAATAAATAAAACTGAAATTTGTAAATCGGGGGACAAGATCTGAATTTCTAAACATTGAAACTCTTGAAGGTGCATAATTATTTACAAAACTTCCGAAAACTCGTGATTTTATGCATTTTTGATGAAATTTATGAAAATGACGATAATACGTGAGAAGATTTGCAAAAACCCCCTTTGTAAAAATTAGAACATTGTGTGAATTTTCTTATTTGAAAGCTCAGTTAAAACTGAGACAATATTGTAATTATTGTTGATAATTATAATATTTCTATGGCTACTGTTGAAGGTTTTTATAATATGGTAACTAATTTCTGCATCATGGATTAGATGTGGTTTTTCAGCATTGGTATTCCTATGTTCATTGAATCTGGCACATGGTATTTGGAAAATAATGAGCATCATTTGCTTAGTGATACTTAAAGAACAACATGGACTGTTACAATGACAAATCCAACCGCAAACGTTAAATCTACTGGAAAAATATCAATTTGTTTCATTATAAAAAATCATGTAAAAATATTCTTAGTACATTGAAAAGAACATAATCGAAATTCGTGAAGTTTTTCACTTTCTAGTTCGTAAAATTCTTAACTGACCTGATGGCCGAGTTATTGGCGTTCGGGGCACAAGTTTCGATTCTGCGATGTCATGGATGTTTGCAGAGGTTCGAATCCACTTTAAACCTATGTCCCAATCTAATATGACTGTGAAGCGTTGGGCTGACAACTTTACCTCGTAAAAAGAAAACATCTCCTCTCTCGAAATCTGCCAGTCGGCAGACGGCCTCGGCTCACCATAAGGGTATTGCGCCAATGGTTTGGTTTGGTTTGTTGCTCTACGGTCATCCTGCGCACACGTTAGGCTAAACAGACCGGGACCTACAATTTAAAGTGGATTCCGAACCACTACAAACATCCATGGTACCGCCGGGACTCGAACCCGAAACCTGTGACACCGAGCGCCAGTCACTCGGCCATTGAGGCCCCAATTATTTGTAAATTGATTATTGTAACTTAAATATAAACAATTTATTGGAAGGACTTTAATTTTCATTTATTTAATGAGAAAAAATGTTATACATTTTACTTTTATTTATCGCCTTAAATCACACTATTAAATTCATTTCAGTTGCAATTCAAAATTGCATCACAATTGTCGACTGAATTTATAAATACAATAAAAGGATGTTAAAGGTCGGAAAATGTAAATAAAGTAAAATGTATAACATTTTTTTCTTTATTACATATATTATGAACTTACTGCTAAACGTATAAATAAAATTTGGTTTATCTAAAGTGCAGGACATAACTTATCTGAAATATTTTAACTGACTTATCAAAAGTAAACATTTTAAAATGATAAAATTTAAAATTTTCATGCTCAACCTTAACTTATTAACATCAAAAGCTATACTTTACGAACCCGAAACCTGTGGTACCGAGCGCCAGAGCGCTAACCACTCGGCCATTCAGGTCCTACATTGCGCCAATGAACAGTTTACAAGATAAATAAGCAATCGAATTAGTTTTCCCCTCTTTGGCTATAAAAATTCTTTCCTGAAAAAATTAAAAACAGTCAGTGATACACAAGAATCCTGAATGTGCATATCAGACTTTTATAAAGATTAACGATTCAATTTTTCTCCAGAAAATAGCTCCCACTGAATTGCATGAGTTCCCATGGCCTCTGAACCGATCCTCCTGAGCGACCTGCTTCAGTGTCTCGTCGAGTGTTCCGAGAAGGCGGCCCGCATCGCCCAGATCTTCAGGAACGAAGACGATCTCTTCCAGTTGCTAGTGGAGGAGAAGTCCGACACAGAGAAGAACAAGCGCTTCGTCCAAGATTTCAAGACCTTGGCCGACGTCTTGGTCCAGGAGACCATCCAAAGAGATGTGGGCAAACAAGTAAGTTGATCTTGCATTATTTAATAAGAATACTGATACGATTACACGAAATATACACTCAAGAGCCAAAACATTATGACCACCCTACATTTTACGAGTTTTAGTTTGTCACTCTCTAGGCTAATTGACCGGGACCTACAGTTTAACGTGGATTCCGAACCACCACCAGGGATTCGAACCTTAGGGAAATACAGGAGCGAGCTGGAAGTTCTCACTACTACTAGACTAGATAAACTGTTTGGAGTTTCTACATAGTTTGAAGGTTTGGTTTGTCACTCTACGGTCATCTTGTGTACACTTTAGGCTAAACAGACCGGGACATACAGTTTAACGTGGATTCCGAACCACCAACAAACATCTATGCCACCACCAGGTTTCGAACCTGAAGCCCTCATTACTAATGGCCATAGCACTAGCCAATTGGCCATCAGGCCTCACACAGTTTGAAAGGAATTAACTCGACAAAATGGCCAGGAGAAGGTAATAATAAAAAAAAATTCAGCGACATTATTAAAATTGTAAAAAAACAAAGAACAGTAATAGTATATAGGAGTACAGATATTAAAATAGAAGATATACACTCGAGAGCCAAAACATTATGACCACCCCTACATTTTTTTGCAATGAACTCGCCTGGATGACGTGGAAGGCTCCTGTGATCAGGTGGAAGTGGTATTTAACTGGTATTAAGTGGTGGTATTAATCTATGCTAAGGCGGGTTGAAGCTGTGTTGCGCGCCAAAGGTGGGCCAACCTCGTTATTGACAGGTGGTCATAATGTTTTTGGCTCTTGGGTGTATATTTCATGGTAAAATGCAGTTGACATGTATCTTTGGTGCGATTTCTAAAATCATTTGTTATGGCTCATATATCTCGATTTGGATATATGCCAGTAGTAGGTGGTGTATGATGTTGATTGTGTTTTGTGTATAAATGTCTCGCTGTCGAGTGTCGCTAAACTGCATTCCATTATCTTTTATTTAAATATTTTCCTTAAAAGGTTTTTAATTTATATGTAAAAAATCAATAAATATTATGTGGTAAATTCAAATAAATCAGTGTTAATGAGCATAATATTTGCTGCCTGTAATATTATTGATAAATATCAATAATATTACAGGCAACAGTTGATAAGTATTTATTATAAAAAATTCTCATCAGAATTTGAGTTGCAAGAGAAAAGGAGTTATTCTTCACCAGCCTGATGGCCAATTGACTAGAACTCTGGCCTTTAGTACCACAGGTTTCAGGTTCCAATCCTAGTGGGGGCATGAATGTTTGAGAGTGTTTAGAAATCCATGTTAAACTGCAGGTCCCGGTCTTATGAGCCGAAAGTGAGCACAAAAAATGACAGTAGAGCGACCTTAGAGCCAAAGCAAACCAAATCGCCATGTTAATGCAAGACTAGTGTTTAACACACCATAAACTGAATTGTTGGAACTTGATTTCTGCTTCATCCGCTTAAATAACTAGATTTGACCGATAATATTGACTAACAATTCTTTATTCTTAAAAAAAGATTCCATGTATTTAAACTCTTTGTCAATCCCGATGATGTCAAAACGATGTTTTTTTGTAGCTGCCATAAAAATGTTTTGCAATCCATGGCAGAATACATTGAAGATATTTCAATAGATATGTTGAAACAATTTACGCTACTTTTAAAAATTGTGTACTCAAAAAGTTCATTTTATACGGAACAATCCAATATTATATTATACCAACTTTAATGCCATTAAATAAAAGCAGCCAGCCAAATAGGGTTTGGAGAGTAGTTGCTTTTCTAAAAATAGCTAAAATGCGAATGCACAGTAAGGCCTTGTTCAGCTTTCAATGAACTTTTTTGAAATGCGCAAGTACTTTTATTATTTTCACTGATAAGAATCCATAAATATTTATTTTTGATTTGTTACGAAACTGATACAGTTTATTGTATTTGAATAAACAGAAAGTGTTTTTATTTCCCTCTTCGGAAACATTATTGGAATTTAAAAAAAAAATTGATTAAATGTTAGATTTCACAAATCTATACAATAAGGAATTTTAGAAATACATTTTTTATTGAAACTGCTGGTTATTCGAATGTAAAGCAAACTACTTTATTGGACATTTATAAATATTCGATTTCATGCTAGTGGAAATTAGCGTATCTTGTGTAATTCTTATAGATTTTGAAAGTGCTTTTCTCGTGTGTTCACAGCATCTGAAACAAATATTTATATAATATAATGTTAGTTAATAAAATTTTTTATTATGCATGTTTATTACGATAAGGCAATCTGTTACTTTTATTTATTTTTATGTAAACATTATGGTTATGCAATATAAAAAAAAATCAACACTAAATCATTTAAGTTTTTAACAAAATAGATCATAAATTCTTCACGAATATCATATAACCTATGGCATTCAGGAGATATAGTCAGTGGCCAACATATTTCACCCCGGAAGTAAATTTCACGCACCCTGCACATATTAGAGTTTGGGATTTTCTGCTAAGTGAGTCCTTCCACAAATCTATAATTATCAATTTTTTATTTTTTTTTTCTAATGCAGCTGGCAAACACATAGACAGCTTGGTCTTGGATGCCTTAAGGCAAGCGCTGCACAGACGTACTCACTTTGCATTACCCAGGGGGCGCATGTAACTTGAAGATAAACCACGGACGCGGAGTAACAATGCCCCCGCAACGCTCTACGATCCTATTAGGACCGGGACCTACGGTTTTAAAGTGGATTCGAACCACTACAACACCCATGGGCAAAGCTGGGATTTGAACCCGCTATCTGTCGTACCGAACGCCAGAGGCTAGCCATTCGGCCATTAGGCCCAATTATCAATCTTTAAATGTGTTAAATGATGGATGTCTCTAATTGTGGTTGACGTTTGTGGGTTTGTAAATAAAGCCGATTTCTCCAACCTATACTTCAGTATCTCAATCTAACTACACCTAGTTATAATCTGGTTACCCAACTTGACCACTACAATCTGGCCATGCAGTTTGATGATAGCGCTTTATCAAAGATTTTTCTCTTTAGATTTTAAAATCGGAAATACCGTCAAATAAGAATACACTGTCTTAAAATACTGTGTTATTTTTAAGACAGTGTATTTTCATCGAAAGGTCCACAGAATTTCAGTAAATCAGTCAGCTTGGATTAGAAACTTGTTCATCTTCAAAATTTTACTTAAATCTAGTTTCTTCGTAAACCAATACTAGGTGGCTGAAATATCTTGACAGATATGCTAAAAATACAACAATGTTTTGTATTATTTGAAAGAAGAGTTCAAAAACTTTTTTCCCTCCTTTCCTAATCTAAAATCCATAGCTTTAAAGCTGCTCGCATGAAACCATCAAGTTCTTGCACAACTTTTACTAATAATCATATGCAGCAAAGGCCACGCAACGCTCCAAAATTTTTCGATGAGTCGAACCCTTCATATTCACCAGGTCTAAACTATAATTTCCGTTGATTGAGATCGACCTTTCCCCGAGTTGTGCAATAGTATCTTTGTCTGTTCAGTTGCACCATTTTTCATTTGCAGTAATTATTTGGTTCAGCCTTTTTTTCTTAAGATATGCAAGATGACATTGTGGTTGACGCCACACTCGCAGATATGGATCAGCTTTCACACAGGACAAGATTCACCACTTCTGGGAAATCAAATTAACCACGTCAAAACTTATTCCACCAATCTTAGACTGTGTGACGACCGCATGTTTGCCCGTTATCTTTCTTGATACATACAGGTTCGACTGTTGTATTTTTTTGCATCTATTGTTGTCTGACCATTTTTTGGGCGTTGATTACCACGACACCATTCGACCATAGCAGTTGATTTAATCTTGTGATACCTAGCATGCGTAGCATATATACATCTTTTTAAACCTTGTTTCCTCTCTAATGCAGCAATTTTGATTGCCAGAAATGTAACGGTCTGAGAAAGTATCCGTGTCCTGCTTTCTACCTGCAAAAAGATCCATAAGATTCTCAATATTTTTTATGTTCTAGCTTTAAAACATTAGTTATTTCGTACCATAACTAATAATTCTTTCTAAGAAAAGCAGTTTTTGATTTTTAACATAAAATACATTGTATTGATTGGTTCAATTTTCTATACGTTATCAAGATTTCAATAATTTTGTTACCGCTTTTTAATATTTTTCTGCTATCGATAACTATGGAAACGTCAAAAATTGATTGCAATTTTGAAACAAAAGTGACTAAAAATATATTGGGGTTTATTTATAAGCAATGATTGGGATGGTTTTCTAAATGCATTTACATTTTAAAAAAAAATTATATACGATTAGTGAAACTAGATTTCAACAATTTGATTGCAATTTGAAGAAATTACAAATAAAATTTTTATTAGCAGTTGAAATTTTGCTTTTGCAAATAAGTTCATAGATGAAATAAATTATTAAAAACCTTTATTGTATGGTTGATAAAAGCATATTTATTTAGGAAATGTTGCTGGTATTTATGAAATTTTCTTTTATTTAGCAAATAATTTACAAAATTGATGACTAAATATCAAATCTAATTCTACTAAAACTTAAATATAATTAGATTCTAAGAAAAATAGTGTACTATGTTATAAAACAAAAGTTTGTAGCATTCTTTAATTGTATTAACACCAACTATTGCTTTATGCTAATCGATGATAATTTTTCGCGAACAACTACAATTAGCAACTTCTAACTATACTGTTTGTTTTATGTGCAATATATTATATACTACACTATACTGAGCTTGAATGGCCAAGTGACTGGCGCTCGGTGTCACAGGTTTCGGGTTAGAGTCCCGGCGATGCCATGGATGTTTGGAGTGGTTCGGAATCCATTTTAAGCCTTAGGTCCCGGTCTCATATGACTGCAGTGAGAGTGTCACGGAGCCAAGTTAAACTTCTACGTATGGGGCTCCATCACAATAGAAGCTGCCCCTTTCCCTCCTTCCATGAGTAGATTACACATGGGATGTCCGTCCTGCACTGCAGAATATTGAGGTTTAGTCACAAAAACAATGTACTAATGTGCAATGAACTTACAATTTTGTACAAGTGTAATGTTGTAACTACCGTTAAAACAAACGCATTTACTATTTATTTGTAACACTACAATTTCGAAATGCATAAGATTGCGGTGACATTCTACAATCACATTTCTGTGACGTATCATAAAGTTTCATCTAGAAAGTTATAATCTAGTTCCTTAAATTAAATAGTTCATGATTATAAACCGAAATTAATGGAGTTCATATGTTTTAGTTTCGAATTTTCTTCCTCTAGTTCCCTTCACTGGGTTCCCACATCTGTGGCGAAGAACAGAATAGCTTTCAAAATTCTCTTGGTGAGTCGATCCGAGTCGAGTTGACAGATTCGGAAGATGAGACGGCTGCGTTGCTGAGCCAAGTTTTGGACGGAAGGGACCATGTAGCCAAACTCCTCGCCTCGGTGGTACATTCCAATGACAGCAACTGTGGCAGTGTTCGTCCACCAGTATTATACCTGCAAGTGGTGTAGGAATATGGATTGATCCGATAGGTAAGCTTCTGAAATCATTTTTAACTTATCTGCGCAAGAACATAGTGGATATTTTGTATTAGATTATATTAAAAAGTTTCGGTTTTCGATTATCTGAAGAGATCACTTTATTCCAGAATATTATTAAAGTATTTAAATAAATATTTTTTATGTAAACTGTTATATAAACCGTCAAAATATTCGAAATTGGTTCGAATGTCTGCATTTCTGTTTTCAAAACAGTTTCTCTTTTCAATTGCACAACAAATGTTGTTTTGAGAGTTAAGAAAACAAATTGCGTTTTTCGCATAAAGATGTTTTGCACTAACTTGATTTCTTGGTGTTGATGATTTAATAAAATTAGTTAAACTTTCTGCATTTTTTAATTACTATACTTCTATAACACTGTTAAGCGCAAATTACAGTAACTTAAACGTCACGCTAAAGTCTTGAAGTAGTTTGCATCCAAAGAAAATTCTTTTGATTGTAAGGTGCGATATATTAAGTTGGCAAGAAAATCTTTTCGGTTTCCTCAATTCTATTAAATGGTGAAAAAAAAAGAACTTTCTTGCCAACATAATATGAAAGGAATTGTTCCACTATGTACTGTTAGACGACAATCAAGCAACAATCGCTGAAGTTTAACGCGCTTAACCGCTGTTTTCAGGAAAACGGCCTTCGTTGATAAACGGTTATCCTGTAGCGTGACAATGCCAAACACCACATAGCACAAGTGGCCAAGAGTTTATGACAATTTGGCTGGACAATTACGCTTCACTTAGCCTATTCTCTGTGCAACTGATTCTTCTTCATTGGCGCAACAGCCCATTATGGTGGGTCAAAGCCGTCTGCCTTACTGGAAGATTTCGAGACGGGAGGTGTTTTCTTTTACATGGTAGGGTTGTCAGCCTTACGCCCAACAGTTATATTAGACCGGGACCTACGGTTTAAAGTAGATTCCAATTTACTGAAAACATTAATGGCACCGCCTGGACTCGAATCTAAAACCTGAGGCACCGAGTGCCAGAGCGCTAAAAGTTTATGCAAACTTTTATGATGACTTTATTAATCATTTTGCATACCGACTTCAAGAAAAGAGATTCAATATGAAGCTATGTTTTTTCTTTTCAATGTTATAGACGACTAAATGAATTTTATTAAAGCGTCGAAAAAGCGTAAACGCGGAGAAGCATGGGAATATATCATTGGAAAGAAAGATGGTTATGTTAAGGACTAAATATCTGTATCCATTTTGTAACTGTTTCTTCGTTGGTTTAATCAACCTTATGGTGTGGCAAGGCCGTTTGCCTACTAACAGATTTCGAAACACTAGATGTTTTTGAAAAGTAGTTGAAAATGAAGCTAGGTTTTTGTTTATCAAGGTTAGATTAAGTGAATTTTTAGAGCAGCGTCGAAAAGCATGAGAACAAATCATTGAAAAGAATGGTGGTTATGCCAAGAACTTTAACTAATATAATAATAAATAATAATATATAATATTAACTAATATTAATTATTAATAATTATTAATTATATAATATATAATATTAACTATATAATAACTTTGGCTAATTTTGTTTTTATTTCAATCGGAAAACGAATAGAACTTCCTTAAAGTCTGATAATTAAAGCTTAATTTACTGAACTTCCATATCTGATAATTTTTCCAATTGAATTCTGCCATAATATTGCATAAAAAGGGGATAAAGAACTCTCAGAAGTTCATCTAGAATTTCATTTTATAACTCTGTTTTATGCTATTAAAACTACATTTAGTCTTTATAATAATACAAACAGTATTAACAGGTAAGTGGCAATAGTCGGGATAGCAGGTTTAGTAAAATTTGCTTACGATGCTGTCATGAATGATACAATTCCTCAAGTGTAGAGGGTGTTTAAGTTTTATAGAATGGACTTGACAAGAGGTAACAAATTTAAAAACAAGAGGAAATTTATCTTATATTTAGCTTGATTCATAAAGCCTTTTGATGCCTGAATGAATTTAAAAAAATCCTTTCAGATTCGACATCGGAATACATCCAAGCCAAAAGCGAAAAAACGAACGACCTCGGAATGCAGCAGAGTGGGTTGAAGTGCGTCTGTGTTCTCATCGGCGCTTTTGATCTCCAGAGTGGAAAACCTATTTTAGGTGTTGTTAATCAACCCTTCTTCAACCAGGAAGGCGATCCTCCTAGGTAAGAAAATTAAAATTTTTACTTTTTAAGAATTATTTTAGTTTAAAATTATTTTGGTTTAAGAAATGAATTTTAAGTAACACAATATTTTTATGAAGTCAATATTTCGATTCCAAAGAATGTTGTTGTGTTAAAGCATGTTTTCGTAAAAATCCTTAAAATTCTGTCGTAACTAATGTCATTTCTCGAGTGCCAATACCAGAATTTTTGTGTTTCAAAGAGTGCGTAAGTATTATAGAAAGTATTTGTTTAATTCTTATTAAGTGTTATTAAACAAGAATTTAAAAAGGAGAGTATAGCTGGTAACAATGAATGTCAGAAACTGTTTTGACCTGATTGAACAATTGAAGAAGACTTTTGCGTAGAAATTTTTTTGATTGTTTTATTATAAAAGTTATGGTCAATGGAAAAGCACTTATATTTATCAACTCTTATTTTATAGTTGCATAAGCAAATTTGTCTCTAAAAGTTTTTGTGCCTTGAGGAAAGGATTTGAATGATATTGTTATGGAGTAGATTTCTAGATAGCTTGGTGAATTGGGAGTCGAAGTTTTCGATGGCAAGAACTTCGTAAATTACTAAATTTTTGATGTGCAAATAAAAGCTTATTTTGCCTGGATTGATATTGGCAGCCATTCTTCAAATATGGCATGCATATATTAGAATGGGGAGGAGTAATTGCGCTGAATAGGAGAAGCCACGAACTGGTTTTCACTGATTTCAGTTCATATCACGAGTAGATCATGACGGGTTAATCAGAGTAAAAAGGACCCACCTCTCGATAGTTTTTGAGAAAATTGAGTTTATTAATAAAGAGTTGATGGATTTTCAAAGAACTATTATAGTTCTTGAAAATCCACTGAACATCACTACACTAAAACGATTTCTTTTTATATATTTCTCTGCGTGGTGATTAGTACAGTGTTCACTCTACATGGTCGCAAAGTTTTAACCCCTGTGAGGTTTAGGTTCTTTTTCCAATTTAATTTCTGCGTCCTGGTGACCAATTGGCTAGAGATCTGGCTCCTTGGTACCACAGGCTTCAGGTTCGAATCCTACTGGTGGCATGCATGTTTGTTAGTGGAATCCACGTTAAACTGTAAGCCCCTGTCTAATAAGTCTAAAGCGTGTAAAAAAAAAAGACCGTAGAGCGACAAACCAAATCAATTTAATTTGATATGTTACTCTTTATAAGCAATACAGCAAAAATATTTTCTATTCGAAACATCATCTTCACACGATATAATCAAGATTAACTTTTATTTTAAATTTAATCTTTTATTGTAGTGGAATATTATGTTTTCCAAATACATAAATTTTTGAAAAAAATTGTGTTTCCAGTACCAGAAATAAATAAGTTTATTTTTTATATGGCAGAAAATTAAATATAATCAAATTTTTCAAATTCCCTTTATTGGGAAGTGATCCTTCATTGTATTATCCTTGTCTGACCGTCATTTTTGGTGGCGGACCCTCTTTTTGGGTCACCCCTCCTTTATGGCGGATCCTCTAACCGTCCTTTATGGCGGATCCTCTTTTGGATCACCCTTGTCTAACCGTCCTTTTTGGTGGATCACCTTTACTATGGCCTACAAAAGACATGGATTTCAGACGGTGACGGACAGTTAGAATAATTTTTTATTTAAATAGATAATGTTGAATATTTTAGTGGGAGGCGAGATGGATCATGTTCCAAAATTTTTCTTTATATTTAATATGGTTTCGATTGGTGAATTTTCTGCCTATAGTGAGAAATTTTTACTCTTAAAGTAATTTTTACAAAATATAGAATGCCTCATTCTGTATCAATATTTTAAAAATTGATTCAATTTTGATATATTTAGAATCATGATCCGAGACATTCAAAATAAAAAAAAATATAAAGTTAAATGTGAACAGAAAATGGAAACCTTAAATCTGCCAACTGAGAAATGCTAGAAACAGTAATCGTAATGCTTTCCGAATCGATGCCTACTTAAAAATCGCAAAGAACTGCAGTTCAAGTTTACTGCTATTGGTTATGGAATTAATCTGATATATAACTTGTTAAGGCTAAAGGGTTTTAATCGTAGCTAGGGAGTTGTAACTTTTTCCGCCATTATTTGTCTCGAATACGATTCTATTGGGTCTCCTCTTTAAAAGAGACGAGATAGCTCAACTACAGTTATTGAATTCAAATGTCAAATCCACAAGAAAATAATGATCCAAGTTTGAAAGGTGAATTTAATTTTCTGGATAGAACAAAGGTCTTTAAATGGAAAGTGATTGGGTTTTTCTGCAGCTGTAAAAAGCAGCAATAATTTTGATCTTTGCAAATTAATAATAGACAGAAGGAGCTTCATGAACTGTGAGTTTGGCTTCCAAATTAAGGACACATGGCTCGAAATCCATTAAGTAATCCTGAACTGAGAACTGCTTTGTCAAACAGGGTAGGTACGTTAAATCCGTAGGTCGGAAAATTGCACTCAACTCAATTTTCTCGAGTCAGATTAAGGAAAATCTAATTCCTATCTTTAGTTTTTTCAAATTGTTAGGTATACTGTAGTAGGCTTCTCGTGACCTTTTGAATAACGAACAATCTTCTAATTACGATTTTCATGTGATTTGTGTGTGCGCGACTCATCCTCAGTGTCCTGCAGTGCGGAAAGGACACATCCCATGATTAGTCAACTCGTGAATGGAGGGAAGGGGGTTGGGGAGTTTCTGTTATGAGGATAGACTTAGAAGATGTAGAAGTCTGACTTAGTTTCGAGTCGCTAAAGAAGTAGTTCAATGCTTTCCTGCAGGGCTTTTAGGGGGCACCGCATTTTTTTTTTTACCCCGCATTTGCTTATCGTAAGGAAGAATACCTGGGAAAACTCTCACCAGGTAGTCCGACACACGAGGCAAGATGCTGAATATCACAAGTGCCACAGAGTCTCTGCTCGTCTTTTTGAAACAGTGTCTACAACAATACCGCCAACAGATTGAACCTCAGCCCTAATGCTTACTAGTGGCTCACGTTACCAGCGAGTCGATGAAGCTTTCGTACTTTGTTTTAACAAAGTAATGAAATCGTTACAAAGCCAGTTCTATCGGTCAATTAAATACAAAAAAGAATTGCATTATATATGCCAGTCTACAGGGCGATCCGTGATAAGAGGAATAATCGTGGAATCTGGCGTCCCATTCCTCTGAGTTTCAGAAGAAAAATATTAGATGTCCAAGTTGAACTTGAAGTCCGTCATGTAAAGTGATATTACATGCCATTATAACTTGACTTTTTGACGTTGACACCTTGTAGTATTGGCCTTTCTATATATAATTTTATGAAACTTTTTTATTCCATAAAAATTTAACTGCTACTTACAATCTCAAAAGTAAAATTTACAAAAGTGCCGAAAATGAATGACTAACAGTTATTAAAAAAAAATTAGCCAGCGGGACCAATTATATCCTTAATCGGAAATGTTTTTCCCATGCCACGCAGTGAGATTTGGAAAATTTATAATGGAAAAGACTTATGATGCCTATGTCGGCTAAAGTATCCTGAGATTAAAAACGCCATATATAATTAAAACTAATTTTTATCTACATTTGCTTTTCTTGCTTCTGTTATTCCTTACAGAAAATAGTAAGACAATATTATTATAAACCTCTACAAAATCTTTTTTCTACATTTCAGCTGGCGAAGCAAATACTACTGGTCACTCAACTACGAAGATGAATGCATCACATCCGCCAGCCTGCAGAACAACTTGCGGAAAGAGGACGACAGGAAAGTGGTAGTCGTCAGCAGCAGCGAGGGAAAACAGCTGCAAGAAACCATCTCTTCCAAGTACAGGACGGTTCACGCAGCTGGTGCCGGCTACAAATCCCTGCTGGTAGCCTGCAAAATGGCGGACATGTACGTACTCTCTCGAGGCACTACCTATTTCTGGGACACTTGTGGACCTCATGCATTATTATCTGCGCAAGGTGGTGGGATATTGAAATTCAATGAGATACATAATGCAACAAGTATAGACAGCAATGATCTGGTTGATAAACAAGTGAAATATTTGCTGAAAGGTGATAAAGGTGGAAGTGAATCATTCCGTAATGCACATGGTCTTATAGCCTACAGGAAACCTGAAGACGTGATAGAGCTGTTCGAACTTCTTAAAGGACAAAAATTGCAGAATTAAAAAGATCATTTCATAAATCCATATTTTTTAATAAATTTTAGAGAAAAACTTTAATTTGAAAGAAATGCGTTTATATATCCTTTGATTAAAAAAGGATGCGTTTATGAACTTGATCAGTATTTTTTAATGTCGACACTATTTTGCGCGTGAACTTTTAGACTTTATTTGCATTTGCACTAGATTGATATTGTTGTTGGCTATATTGGAAGAGACAGCAAAGACGATTTGAATCTTTTTATAAAGTGACATTGTAAGGTTTGATGCTTTTTTTTATTCTTTTGCAATAGCCAGCTAATTATTGAACTATTTCAGAATGTCGACGAGCAAATGTTTTGAGAATTTTATGTGAAGGAATACATCGGACCAAGGAAATTATAATGTGATATTTTATAAAAAACCGAAAATAAATGCATTTTATAATAGTTGTGTTTTTGTTTCGTTCGTAAAATTAATTTTGTAGAGACACTTTTCACCGTATTTACTCCACGAAAACAATTATTACAGGCATTAATTAGTGTCCTATAAACCTTTCATATGTATGCTACTATGTATAATTTCTAAAGATTTATTTGTCGTAGTTGAGAATTATAAGTTAAATTACCTTGCATAATCACTTGCAAAAAAAATCACTGAAAAAGAATGAATTCAAATTTACATTATAGGTTTGTAACAATTTTTAATATTAAGGTAGTTTTCCCCCTTCCTCCCTTCAGGTTCGAATCCTGAAAGTGGCATGGATATTTGTTGGTGAAACATCCACGTTAAACTATACTATAGATCCCGGTCTAATTAGCCTACAGTGTGCACAAAATGACCGTAGAGCGACAAACCAAACCTCCTGGTTATAATCACATAAGGCTCACATTTTTTTTTTTTCAAGGATAGACTAGATGAATTTTAAGCTGCCTGATAGCCAATTGGCTAGTACTCTGGCCTTCGGTAACACAGGGTTCAGGTTCGAATCCTGGCGGTGGCATGGATGTTTGTGAGTTCTTCGGAATCCACGTTAAACTGTAGGTCCCAGTTTAATTAGCCTAAATTGTGCACAAAACGACCGTAGAGTGACAAACCAAATCAAACTCTTCCTCCCTTTTTGATAGCAAGGTGGAATCGACTGATTTCTTTACAGAGCATATTTAAATGTGTAAAATGTTATGAATTAAATCATTTATAGTAAAAAAATGGTTAAAAGTAGCGCAATACAATAATATCGTCTTTTTCTGATATTAAATAATATAAAATGCCTTTGAATGACAAGACTGCAATTGGGTTATTTATTACAAAATAACTCGTATCATTCTAAAGAATTGATTTACATTATTTTTATTCAATATAATAAATCCAGATTTGTAAAGACAGTTTGTTGTAAAAATGTTAAAGCTATACTTGTAGAAGAATGATGAGCAAGTCGTGAGAAACTGCAGAACTCGACTAACCGTAATCAAATACTGGTGAAGATGTGTTACTATTGTAATTGTAATTTACTGTATTTATTCATATGATTACATTATATTCATAGGAGATTAAAGCATATTTGACTTAAATCATCCGTATGAATACAAAAATATGATCGTCTTCAGTCTTAAAATGCCTATGTATCGCTGCTGTACTGGATATGGGGTAATAATTTCTCTAATCATCGTGCATTTAGTTAACGCTTAATTTTAAGCTTAAAGGCTCGTTCCCACCGAGGCGTCAGGCGGCGACGCGTCACGCGGCAAGGAAAAAGTATTTCGACCCGTTCTCACCGAAACGTCAGAAATCGCTTTACGTCTAGTGAAGTTCCAGTTACTTTTACTAGATGGCAGATCTGCTATTGGCTCAATCCAAGTCGCATGATGCGGCAAGCATTTGAGAGTTGAAAGTTGATCAACTCGAAGCGGTGGATTTCAACCGGTTTCAGGCGAACGCGGTGAATCTAATCAACGCTTCACGCTTCAACGAATCGGTGTGAACGAGCCTTTATAGTATGGGGCCTGAATGGCAGAGTGGCTAGCGCTCTGGCGCTCGGTACCACAGGTTTCGGGTTCGAGTCCCGGCGGTGCTGTGGCTGTTTGTAGTGGTTCGGAATCCACTTTAAACTGTAGGTCTCGGTCTAATAGGATCGTAGAGCGTTGCGGGGGCATTGTTACTCCGCGTCCGTGGCTTATCTTCAAGTTACACGTGCCCCCTGGGTAATGTAAAGTGAGTGCGTCTGTGCAGCGCTTGCCTTAAGGCATCCAAGACCAAGCTGTCTAAGTGTTTGCCAGCTGCATTAGAAAGAAAAAAAGTTATAGCCCTCATAGCGATCAAGGCCATGAAGTTAAAACTCACATTCGGAAAAAGATATAGCTTGTTTATTTTCTATGCTGATAGTTCGATTCCCTCTTATGAAATTGAAAATAACGATCAATATATTTCGACAGGAAGAATAACTAGGCATTATTAAAATTAACGAAGAATTAACAGAATAATAGATATAACTTTTTCCAATGTTATTTATAAATTTCTTTTTAGAAAGCTATTAAGGCGAGTCATTTGGCCTATAATGCAAAAAAAAAAAAAATTAAAATATTAAATTGTGCAGATGTGAAATACTTTAATTTTTTTAATTAAAAAAAATAAAGGCATTTTATTTAAAAAAATCTGCAATACGACTACGAAAATGTATATTTCAATGAGAGATGCATTGGTTGATAGTAGAATGTTAAATAGATGCTCATTTTCATACCATGGGCATGTCATCTCAAGATTAGTTGTAAGTACTCTTCAAATAAATAACTGTGAAATGCATGTTTACAAAATTATTGTGACATGCCATGACGCAGAAAGTTAGAAACTGGTTTAATATGTGCATAAGAATCCTCCAATGCTCATTTTCCCCTTAATGCGGCCATGTGGTCAGCTCTTTGACCTTTGATACCACAGGTTTCTGGTTCGAATCCTGACTGTGGCATGGATGTTTGTCTAAATCCACTTTAAACTGCAGTTCCTGGTCTGCTTAGCCCTCGTGTGCACAAAATGACCGTAGAGCGACAAACCAATCCATTAATACGTCCGATGCATTTCATACATTATACATTTCAGATTATATACATTATACATTTCAGATTAATAAAGTATTTTGATGATCATTTTAAGATTTATTTTCTTTTGAAGTTTTATCCTCAATAATAAATCTGCAATATAACAACAAAAATTTACATTTTGATGGTTTAGTTTTGTTCTTCGCTCTACGGTCATTTTTTGCGGAAGTCTCGAGACCTACAATTACTCTGCATCAAACATTTTTTTAATAACTTTTCTGGCAATCCAAACCTTTTTATAATGCATCTCATTTCTATTGAAATAATTTAAGTTTGACGAAAACAAACATAAAATAGAATTATCTTTTAAAATCGGATTTCTTGCTGTTAAAAATATTATTACATTGTTCATTAAACTTCAAATATATTTCTTGGACACTATCCATGTTAATTGGAAAACGTCAATGTCAAAAGTCGAAAACTAGTAGCATTGAACTTCTAGTTCAAAAACAGCTCTCTGTTGTTGATTATCTCGAACTGTCACTTTCTATGAGAAGCTTGGCTTTGAATATTTTCAGCAGCAAGGTGTTTCCCGATTTCTTACTCAATGTCTGCAAATTAATGGATGCATTTAACATCCAAACCCCTCTTTTCGAAACGACACAAAATAAAGTAAACAAATTTTTAATTCTGAACTAAAACTAATAGTTTGGATTACCTTGTATTATTCTAAGGCAAACGCGAGTTCATTTGGAATATTTTTTTTTTTTAGAATATTTTCTTTTTCTGATGCAGCTGGCAAACACTTAGTCAGAATGGTCTTGGATGCCTTAAGGCAAGTGCTGCAGAGACGTACTCACTTTGCATTACCCAGGGGCGCGTGTAACTTGAAGATAAGCCACGGACGCGGAGTAACAATGCCCCGCAACGCTCTACGATCCTATTAGGACCGGGACCTACGATTTAAAGTGGATTCCGAACCACTACAAACATCCATGACACCGCCGGGACTCGAACCCGAAACCTGTGGTACCGAGCGCCAGAGCGCTAGCCACTCGACCAGTCAGGCCCAGAATTGAAACATAATGAGTTATTATTACTGTGTTTACCTTTATCTTTACATGTAAACATAGGTAATATAATAATACTACTACTAAATGCACATTATAAAAAATATATAACACTTAAAAATGAAATATAAATATAAATAAAATAAAAAAAATGAAATCAGTAAAAAATATTTATTTTACTAGTGCGATATGTGTTTCTCCACTCATCATGAGTTCGCAGAATATAATTTAATTATTCTGGGAACTCATAAGTGTAAATAAATAATAATATATCAATAAACAATATCTGTCCTATATTCGCCAGAATATTATTTTAAAATCAAAGTTAATTTTTTCTCATCTTTTCGACAGTTAATTTTTGAATATATGGATGCACACATAATGTTTTTTTTTTTAATACATTGGTTTTCACTACTTTGGCCAATATAAAATAATTATATTTTGTAAAAGTGAGATAAATCTCACGGACCAGGAAAATGTTCAAGGAGGGCCGAAGCTTGGCCACCCCTGGTCTAGACCAGGGGTCTCCAAACTTTTCAGCCTTCGGGCCGTACTGTTTACTCCAGTAAGTACCAAGGGCCAAAACCATTTTAATTTTTCTGCCATTATCTATAATTTCTAGACTAGTCGCCGAGTACGCGCTCTGAGCAAGCATGCGCTTGCTAAATTCGCTTCATTCTCCAAAATGAAGTACACAAGAATGTTTATAGACCGTTATTCTAAGTTAACCGATGAGCACCTTAAACCTCTTTTTAATAATCGGTACAAGTAAAATTGATCCGCTATTGCCTGTGAAAAATTACAATTACATAAATCTCATTAGTTTTTTTTACAAGTGGATACCTCATTTCATAAAAAATTATTTGTTAGTTGTTATTCCAAACATCGATATACATACATATGCTTACCCCAACATTAAATTTTCTGCGTATTATGCATTTCAATTACCTAAATTTTCTACGTATTATGCTTTACCTAGCAAGTCAATAAAACGGGTTTATTATCATTCTGTGCTTTTTTATCCAACTTATTATAGCAACAATATCTATTAGCGCTGTCGCGGGCCGGATGGATGACACTGGCGGGCCGGATTTGGCCCGCGGGCCGTAGTTTGCGACCCCTGGTCTAGACTAAACTCATTAGTGAGATCTGATGGAAGAATACCTTTACACATTTTCCATATTTTCATTGCTTTACTCACAGTTTCTCGGTGTTCTTAATGTAAAAGTGCAGCAAGAAATAATGTAATTACTTTACATTATTTCTTGCTGTTCTTTTGTTTTATGATAAGTTTTGATTTGTGTAACAACGTTTATTTCCCTAATCAACTGGCAATTCGGCTCGATATTTTTAAGATATTCCTCTTTAAAAGTATATATACAAATAATACCATTGCATTAAAATAAATTTCCATTCTATATTGGAGCACTTCGAAAAAAAAAAAAGGGCAATTCCCCCAATTTAAATTATTATAAAAATGTTGTAATCTTAATAGAAAAAAATCAGTTAAATTTACTATTAAAATAAAATTAATTTTAACTGGTTAAATAAAAGTATAGCTTTTGATGTTTGTATCCCAGAGATAAGTTAAGGTTGAGCATGAAAAATTTTAACTTTTATCATTTTAAAATGTTTACTTTTGATAAGTCAGTTAAAATATTTCAGATAAGTTATGTCCTGCACTTTAGATAAACCAAATTGGGTTTATACGTTTAGCAGTAAGTTCATAATATATGTAATAAAGAAAAAAAAAAATGTTACACATTTTACTTTATTTACATTTTCCAACCTTTATTGTATTTGTAAATTCAGTCGACAATTGTGATGCAATTTTTGAATTGCAACTGAAATGAATTTAATAGGGTGATTTAAAGGCGATAAATAAAGTAAAATTTTTAACATTTTTTCACTAAATAAATGAAAATTAAAAGTCCTTCCAATAAATTGTTTATATTTAAGTTACAATAATCAATTTACAAATAATTGGGGCCTGAATGGCCGAGTGACTGGCGCTCGGTGTCACAGGTTTCGGGTTCGAGTCCCGGCGGTGCCATGGATGTTTGTAGTGGTTCGGGATTCACTTTAAGCCGTAGGTCCCGGTCTTATATGACTGTAGAGCGTCGCATAGCCAAGTCAGACTTCTACCTATGGATGCTCCATCACAACAGAAGTTGCCCCCCTTTCCTTCAACCATGAGTCCATACGGGTTTGTGGGTTTAGTCTAGATGGCTACCAAGTAGGATAAGAAACAACAACAAATAAATCAGTTCATATTTTTGATTCAGTTGATATTCTTAAATTCTACTAATAAGCATAAATCTCGCTTGCATTTCTTTTTATTTTGCAAATTGTACATTTATTAAATAACAAAAGAAATATCTCGAAAATGTGTTGCTGAATGAAACTTTTTAGTTTACAACATCTCCTTTCTTCCTTTCTAATGCAACTGGCAAACACTTAGACAGCTTGGTCTTGGATGCCTTAAGGCGAGCGTTGCACAGACGTTACTCACTTTGCATTAACCATGAGGCGCGCATAACTTGAAGATAAATCACGGACGCGGAGTAACAATGCCCCCGCAACGCTCTACGATCATATAAGACCGGGACCTACGGTTTAAAGTGG
The DNA here is from genome assembly GCA_021605095.1 of Caerostris extrusa. Taxonomy (NCBI): domain Eukaryota; kingdom Metazoa; phylum Arthropoda; class Arachnida; order Araneae; family Araneidae; genus Caerostris; species Caerostris extrusa. The sequence continues at coordinate 23,871 of BPLR01012268.1, read as the reverse complement.
ATTCGAACCACTACAAATACCCATGGTACCGCCGGGATTCGAACCCGATACCTGTGGTACCGAGTGCCAGAGTGCTAGAAACTCGGCCAACAGGCCCCATAGTTTACAACATAATTTTTGTTTACTGCGTTAAAAAGTCATTTCTGTGAGTGTAATTTATATATAAAAAAATTAACTCGTCTTTCGTTTTCATCTTTAAAATTTATGTAAAGTTTTATTATTAATGATAGGCCTAGCCTACTTAAACTTTGCCTGTTTTTTTCTTGGTTTCCTGTAAAACTAGGCTCTTGGTTTCTTGGTTTCCTGTAAAACTAGGCTCTTGGTTTCTCTGAGTTTTGGTTTCCTGTCTTGGTTTCCTGTAAAACCAAGTTCTTGGTTTCTTTAACAACTAGGCTCTTGGTTTGTGTCCTTTTCTTTAAAAAGTCAATAGATACCAGTTGCATAATGCCAGTTTATTTTCAATGAAGAATAGCTTCTGTGCATTTAACTTATGAAAGAAAGTCAACCATTCAAGTCATCTTTTGTTCCTAACTTCAAAATTTCTATTGTTGTCACTGTATTAATAATATTAAAGATTCGGTGTCGTTAATACATTAATCGAATAAATTATATCTGTTATATATAGATGTTATTTAAACGGCTTGACATGAACCTTTGAGCTTCCATTCAGTACGATTCTGCAGTAAGAATATTTCGGTTCAGTGACGTTTCGAAGAATCTCGATATTTTTTTGTTCCTTTCTGAAAAGAATGTTGCGCAAATATCTACTACATCATCCGACCACCAGCTAAGGACGTCAAACTGGTATGGATCCCCTTCTAACAGGTGGGCTGAAAGGTTCGTAGGCTGACGTATAGATGGCGCTACTAGTATTAAATCCATATGATTTTTAGTTAGCCCTAATCTTCAAAAGACACGTGTATAAATTTGACAGCTGTTGTACTATTAGTATGTAAGTTATAGCATTTTTAGTGAAGCAACTTTTGTTAGTTTGAAAAATGGATAAAAAGGAATTTCGTGTGTTAATAAAGCATTGCGTTTTGGCGGAAAGAAAAATACTATTGAAGCCAAGGCTTGGCTTGATAAGCATTATTCGTACTTTGCACCAGGAAAATCAACCGTAGAGAAATGGTTTGCTAAATTTAAACGAAGCGAAATGAGCGCCGAGGACGATGCACGCAGTGGACGCCCCAAAGAGGCCGTTACCGACGAAAACACCAAAAAAAGTCCACAAAATAATTTCAGGTAACCGTAAAGTGAAGTTGATTGAGATAGTTGATGATCTACTACATCATCAGTTTTTTAACACTCTGTAGACGGAAGACGTGAATTCCCGGTTTTTATTTACAACTGTTGCCAACGGATGGCAGAAATTCACGTCCTTGCTGAGATGCCAACCCTTTCGGAATATATTAACGACTCTTTGTAAACAGTATTTTTTAAGCAATACTGGACGTAACATTGAAACATATGTATTTAAATTAATTTTACATTTTCATGAATATCCCTTGTTATGAATTTTATTAAAAATTTATTAAAAATATGCGGAAAATCAGACCCTATACTTTTGATTGTAGGGCCTGAATGGCCGAGTGGCTAGCGCTCGGTACCACAGGTTTCGGGTTCGAGTCCCGGCGGTGCCATGGTTGTCTGTAGTGGTTCGGAATCCACTTTAAAAAGTAGGTCCCGGTCTAATATGAGCGTTGCGGGGGCATTGTTACTCGGCGTCCGTGGCTTATCTTCAAGTTACACGCGCCCCCTGGGTAATGCAAAGTGAGTAACGTCCGTGCAGCACTTGCCTTAAGGCATCAAAAACCAAGCTGTGTGTGTTTGCCAACTGCATTAGAAAGAAAAAAAAATTTTGATTGTATACCATCTTCAATATGTTAATATCAATGAAATTTGTTTAACCTCTTCGGAACACTAAGTGGCCTGATGACCAATTGGCTAGAGCTCTGGTTTCAGGCGGTGGCATGGATGTTTTCTAGTGGTTCGATTGCAGGTGTCGATCTAATTAGCTTAAAATGTGCACAACATGACCGTAGAACGACGAACCGGACATTGACATGCATGTGTACATCTAATTTAATTAAAATTATTTCAGTTGGTAAAAAAATAAATATCTGCCAGGTTATTTTTTTTATTTTTATTTATTGTTATTTTTTTACAAAATTCTAAAACCATAAAGAATTTGTATGTGTCAGCACATGTCAAAATGTCTAAGTATTGCAACGCTAAGTCGCAATTCAGAAAAAAAAAAAAAAATTTAGCTTCATTTTTATATATTATGATGCAAAGGGAAGAAAACATTATGTAATATTTGTGAAAAATGTAACTAGTTTACCTTGAATGTATTCAATATTTTTATACGTAATTTACTTCTAGCGTACAATTCTATAAATGGAGACTATTTGTTTGAATTACAGATCAACGTGATATCTTGGCATATTGTTCTTGTCGTCGCTAACTTTGGTAAACTAATAAATAAAACTGAAATTTGTAAATCGGGGACAAGATCTGAATTTCTAAACATTGAAACTCTTGAAGGTGCATAATCCTTTACAAAACTCGTGATTTTATGCATTTTAGATGAAATGTATGGAAATGACGATAATATGTGAGAAGATTTGCAAACCCCTTTGTAAAAATTAGAACATTGTGGGAATTTTCTTATAAAAAATCATGTAAAAATATTCTTAGTACATTTTTTTTTTGTTCTAGTGCTGCTGGCAAACACTTAGACAGCTTGGTCTTGGATGCCTTAAGGCAAGCGCTGCATTGACGTTACTCACTTTGCATTACCCAGGGGACACGTGTAACTTGAAGATAAGCCACAGACGCGGAGTAACAATGCCCCCGCAACGCTCTACGATCCGATTAGGACCCGGACCTACAGTTTAAAAGTGGATTCCGAACCACTGCAAACATCCATGGCACCGCCGGGACTCGAACCCGAAACCTGTAGTACCGAGCGCCAGAGTGCTAGCCACTCGGCCATTCAGGTCCTATTCTTAGTACATTGAAAAGAGCATAATCGAAATTCGTGAAGTGTTTCACTTTGTAGTTCGTAAAGTTCTTAATTGGACCTGAGTGAGTGATTGCGTTCGGGGCCACAAGTTTCGGATTCGAGTCCCGGCGATGTCATGGATGTATGCAGAGGTTCGGAATCCACTTTAAACCTATGTCCCAATCTAATATGACTGTGAAGCGTTGGGCTGACAACTTTATCTCGTAAAAAGAAAACATCTCCTCCTCGAAATCTGCCAGTGGGCAGACGGCCTTGGCCCACCATAAAGGGTATTGCGCCAATGGTTTGGTTTGGTTTGTCGCTCTACGGTCATCTTGTGCACACGAGGGCTAAACAGACCGGGACCTACTGTTTAAAGTGGATTACGAACCACTACAAATATCCATGACCGCCGGGACTCACTGGGGTACAAATCACTCCATGGATATTTTTTCACGAATTTCGATTATGTTCTTTTCAATGGACTATGAATATTTTTCATGATTTTTATATTGAAACAAATTGATATTTTATTTTCGGTTTGATATTTTAAACTAGTTGCATTTTCACAAATATTACATAATGTTTTCTTCCCTTTGCATCATAATAAATAAAAATGAAGCTAAAATTTTTTTTTTTTTTTTCAGAATTGCGACTTAGCGTTGCAATACTTAGACATTTTGACATGTGCTGACACATACAAATTCTTTATGGTTTTAGAATTTTGTAAAATAATAACAATAAATAAAAAATAACCTGGCAGATATTTATTTTTTTACCAACTGAAATAATTTTAATTAAATTAGATGTACACATGCATGTCAATGTCCGGACTTGGTTTGCTTCGTCGTTCTACGGTCATGTTGTGCACATTTTAAGCTAATTAGATCGACACCTACGATTTGATTTCGAACCACTAAAAAGCATCCATGCCACCGCCTGAAACCAGAGCTCTAGCCAATTGGTCATCAGGCCACTTAGTGTTCGCTAGCCACTCGGCCATTCAGGCCCTATATTGCTCCAATCAACAGTTTACAAGATAAATAAGCAATCAAACAATCGAATTAGTTTTCCCCCGTCTTTTGCTATAAAAATTCTTTACCTGAAAAAATTAAACAGTCAGTGATACACAAGAATCCCGAATGTGCATTTTAGACTTTTATAAAGATTAACGATTCAATTTTTTTTGCAGAAAAATAGCACCCACTGATTTGCATACGTTCCCATGGCCTCTGAACAAATCCACCTGAGCGACCTGCTTCAGTGCCTCATCAAGTGTTCCGAGAAGGCGGCCCGCATCGCCCAGATCCTCAGGAACGAAGACGATCTCTTCCAGTTGCTGGTGGAGGAGAAATCTGACACAGAGAAGAACAAGCGCTTCGTTCGAAACTTCAGGACCTTGGTCGTCGTCCTGCTGCGAGAGACCATCCTGAGAGATGTGGCCAAACAAGTAAGTGCTGCATTATTTAATAAGAATACTGATACGATTACACGAAATATACACTCAAGAGCTAAAACATTATGACCACCCCCTAGATTTTGCAATGAACTCGCCTGGATGACGTGGAAGGCACGTGATCAGGTGGAAGTGGTATTTAAATGGTGGTATTAATCCATGCCAAGGCAGGTTGAAGCTGTGTTGCGCGCCAAAGGTGGGCCAACTCGTTATTGACAGGTGGTCATAATGTTTTGGCTCTTGAGTGTATATTTCATGGTAAAAATGCAGTTGATATGTATGTTTTAGTGCGATTTCTAAAATCATTTGGTTATGGCTCGTATATCTCAATTTGGATATATGCCAGTGATAGATGGTGTATGATGTTGATTGTGTATCATAAATGTCTCGCGGTCGAGTGTCGCTAAACTGCATTCCATTATCTTTTATTTGAATATTTCTCTTAAAAGGTTTTTAATTTATATGTAAAAAATAAATATTATGCGGTAAATTCAAATAAATCAGTGTTAATGAGCATAATATATTTGCTGCCTGTAATATTATTGATAAATATTAGTAATATTACAGGCAACAGTTGATAAGTATTTATTATAAAAATTCTCATCAGAATTTGAGTTGAAGAGAAAAGGAGTTATTCTTCACCAGCCTGATGGCCAATTGACTAGAACTCTGGCCTTTAGTACCACAGGCTTCAGGTCCGATGGCGGGGGCATGGATGTTTGTGAGTGGTTCATATTCCACGTTAAACTGCAGGTCCCGGTCTTATTAGTCTGAAGTGTGCAAAAAATGACCGTAGAGCGGCAAACCAAATCACCACGTTAATGCAAGACCACACCATAAACTGAATAGTAGAAACTTGGATTTCTGCTTCATCCGCCTAATTAACTAGACTTGACTGATAATATTGACTAATTCTTTAAATTCATAGAATATTTTTTTTAAGAATAAACGCTTTGTCAATCACGATGTCAAAACAAATATGTTCTTTGAAACTGGAAAAAAAAATGTTTTACTATCTATAGAGCCTATTTTAAATAAATGGGATGAAATAATTTTTTACTTTTTAAAAATTGTGTACTCAAAAGTTCATTTCATACGCAACAACCCAATGCTATTTTACACCGACTTTAATGCCATTAAACAAAAAACAGCCAGCCGAATAAGGTTTGGAGAGTAATTGCTGTTTTAAGTGCACAATAAGGCCTTGTTCTGGCTTTAAATGAATGTTTTGAAATGCGCAAAGCACTTTTAATATTTTGACTGATAAGAATCTGCAAATATTTATGTTTTGGTTTCTTTCGAAATTGATACTGAGTATGTTTTATTCGAATAAACAACAAGTGTTTATTTCTCTCTTTAGGAATTAGACATTAATGAAATTAAAAAAGGTTAGATTTCGTAAATCTATACAATAATGAATTTTGGAAACATTCCGTTGAAACTGCGAGTTATTCAGATGTATAATATTTACTATATTGGTCATTTATAAATACACTTATTTTCACTAGCATAAATTCGAATATCTTATGTAATTTTTATGGATTTTGAAAGTCTTTTTTTTTTCATCGTTTCCACAATTTTTCACAGTATCTTACAGTACCACGCCACCATTCGTTATACAGTGCGACTGATAAATTTGTTGAAATCTAGAAATGCTGTATTTGTCATATACACCTTTCAAACTTTGTTCAACCAGATTAGAACGGTTATTTCCAAAGGCTGCTGATCTGGATATAGATGTTTGCATCTTCTGGGCATCAAAGTTCATAGCAGTTGATTTAAACTTGTTTTCATCTTATCTTACTGCATGCGTACCATAAGTAAGATTCTGTTACTTGCTTTCCTCTAATGCAGCAATTTTAATCTCCAGAAGTGTAAAAATCTGAGAAAGTATCCGTGGCATTCTCTCTACCTGCAAAAAAGATCCATAAGATTCTCAATATGTTCTATTCTATCTTTAATGCATTAGTTATTTTTTGCTAGCGATAAATTAAAAAAGCTGTAATTTTGTATTTTAACATAAAAATTCATTGTATTGTTAATTTAAAGTAATTTTATACGTTACCATTTCAATAATTGCATACCGCTTTCGCTATAATACAATGAAAATGCCAAAAATTGATTGCGATGCCGAAGAAAAGTGGCTGAAAAAATTGTAGTTTATGTTTATTCAAACTAAACTAGAACTGTTTTGATGGTTCATTAATAAAATTAAATTATTTAAGATTAGTGAAACATTTTCAATAATTTGATCACAATTTCACTATTGAATTGAAAATAAAATTTTCATTAACAGCTGCACTTTCTTTTGCAAAATAAGTTTTTTTATTTGCAAAAAAAAAAAAGTTTCGTAGATGTTTAAAGTATTAAGTGCTTCTATTGTAAGGTTGATACAAGCATATTTATTGAGGAAATAATTTTTATACTTAGGGTTAGTTTTCAATGAATATTTAATAAAGAATTTACAAAATTTGCTTTAAATACGTTAAACCTAATTCTACTAAAGATTAATTCTATTCTAAGAAAAATCCTTTATTATATTATTATTTATTTGCTACATTATGTTGTTTAATAACTTTTTTCGCGTACAACTACAGTTAACAACTTGTAACTTTTTTTTTTTTTTTTTTTCTGCAATATACTTACTCTGCCATTCAGGCCCAGTATATTGTAGTATGTCTGGCGAGTCCCGGTAGTGCCATGGATGTTTGTAGTGGTTCAGAATCCACTTTAAGCCGTAGGTCTCGATCTCCTATGACTGTAGTAAGAGCGTCATGGAGCCATGCGAGACCTACGGGTGCACAATCACGAAGCTGTCGTCTTTCCTTCGATGCATGAGTGGATCACTCATGGGATGTCCGTCCTGCACTGCAGGACACTGAGGATTAGTTAGAACAACAATGTACTATATACTACAAGTTATTATGTTGTACAAGTGTAATGTTTTAACGGTAATTAAAACAAACGTATTTGCTATTTATTTGTAACACTGGAATTTAAAAAATGCGTAAGATTGCGGTGACACTCTACAATTAAATTTCTGTGACGGATCATAAAAGTTTCATCTAGAAAGTCATCATCTAGTTCTTAAATTAAAGAGTTTATGCTTATAAACCGCAATTATTGAGTTGGTATGATGGTTTCGATTTTCTACCTCTAGTTTCCATCCCTGGGTTCCTACATCTGTGCCGAAGAACACAACAGCTTTCAAAATTCTCTTGGTGAGTCGATCCGAGTCAAGTTGACAGATTTGGAAGATGAGACGACTGCGTTGCTGAGCCAAGTTTTGGACGGAAGGGACCATGTAGCCAAACTCCTCGCCTCGGTGGTACATTCCAATAACAGCAACTACGAAAAGCAGTGTTCGTCCACCAGTATTATACCTGCAAGTGGTGTAGGAATATGGATTGATCCGATAGGTAAGCTTCTGAAATATTTTAAAATTATCTGCACAAGAACATAGTGGGTATTTTTTATTAGACTACATTAAACAGTTTCGGATTTTTGATTATCTAAAGATATTGTTTTTATTCCTGAATATTATTATTCTTTAAGTATTTCTGTAAATGTTTTTAGGTAAATTGTTACATAAACAGTCAAAATATTCGAAATCGATTCGAATGTAGACATTTCCACTTTTAAAACAGTTTCCCTTTTTTAATTGCACAACAAATATTCGAATTTGAATGAGACTAAGCCAAACAGAATACTATTTTGAAAGTTAAGAAAACAGATTGCATTTTCACGTAGAGATGTTTCGCATTAATTTGATAATTTCTTGATGTTGATGATTTAATGGGATTTTTAAACTTTCTGAAATTTTAATTACTATATTTCTATAACATTGTTAAGCGCAAAAATACATTAGCTTAACCGTCATTCGAGTTCTGGATAGTAGTTTTGAGTGCAAAGAAATTGGGTGTAGAGTGAGATGTTATTAGGGTTGGCAATCGGGTTCTTTCGGTTTGCACAATGCTTTTAAATGGTGAAAACTAAAAGAACTTTCTTACCAAGACAATTATTAAAAGGGACTGTTCCACTCTGAGCTGTTAGACAATAATCAAATAACAATCGAAATACTTAGCAAGTTTTAAATAGGTAGTCAAGGCGTTTAAAAGGTGGTAGCAGGAAAAACTGCCTACATTGATAAACAGAGTGATCTATAGCTTGACAATGCCGAACACCACATGGCAAAAGTGGCCAAGTCCAACTGATTCTTCATTAGCGCAACAGCTTATTCGCAGATTTCGAGGCAGGAGATGTTTTCTTTTTAGGGGGTAGGGTTGTCAGCATTACACCTAACAGTCACATTAGACTGGTACTTGCGTTTTAAAATGGATTCCAAACCACTACAATCATGGCACCGCCGAGACTCGAACCCGGCGCTTGGTGCGCCGGGTTTCGGGTTAAAGTCCCGGCACACCCAACGCCAGAGAGTCGCTCAACCATCACTCGTCATAAAAGTTTGCATAATCATTTTGCAGACCGACTTCAAGAAAACTGGTTGAAAATGAAGCTAGGTTTTTCTTTTTCAAGGTTAGACGACTAAATGAATTTTATATAAGCATCGAAAAGCATGAAAGTGGCAAAGCATGGGAATATATCATTGGAAAAGAATGATGGTTATGTTAAGGACTAAATATCTGTCCATTCTCTAACTGATTCGTCTTCATTGGCGCGTAGTCACTTGATGTCAAGTGGCTAACGCTCTGGCACTCGGTACCACAGGTTTCGAGTTCGAGTCCCGGCGGTCCATAGATGTTTGTAGGTGTTCGGAATCCGCTTGAAACTGCAGGGCCCGGTTTGTTTAACCCTCGTGTGCACAAGATGACCGTAGTACGACAAACCGAAACCAATCTTTATTGGCGCAATCAGCCCTATGGTGTGCCAAGTCAACCTGCAACTGGTAGATTTTGAGACAGAAGATGTTTTCTTGAAAAATAGTTGAAAATGAAGTTAGGTTTTTCTTTTTCAATGTTAGACTTATTTGAATTTTATAAGAAAAGCATAAACGTGGGGAAAGCATGCGAACATATCATTGGGAAAGAATGATGATTATGTAAAGTGTGACTGAATGACTAAGTATATTTTGGCTGATTTCCCTTTATTTTAATCGGAATACGGATGGAACTTTCGTTAAAATCTGATAATTAAAAAAGAATTTTTTCCAATTGATATTTACCATAATGTATACAAAAAGGAATAAAGAACATTCGTGGATTCATTTAGATTTTCGTGAAACACATTTTTAATGCTGTTTATGTTATTAAAAAGTCTTAATACTGTTGTATATTATTATAAAGACTCGCAGGTAAGTAGCGATTATACGTCAGAAACTCGATTTGGTAAAAATTGCTTGCAATACAGTCATGATACTATTTCTCGAATGTAGAGGGTGTTTAAGTTTTTATAGAATGGACTTGACAAGAGGTAACAAATTTAAAAACAAGAGGAAATCTATCTTTATCTTATATTTAGCTTGATTCATAAAAGCCTTTTGATCCCTGAATGAATTTAAAAAAAAATCCTTTCAGATTCGACATCGGAATACATCCAAGCCAGAAGCGAAGAAACGAACGACCTCGGAATGCAGCAGAGTGGGTTGAAGTGCGTCTGTGTTCTCATCGGCGTTTTTGATCTCCGGAGTGGAAAACCTATTTTAGGTGTTGTTAATCAACCCTTCTTCAACCAGGAAGGCGATCCTCCTAGGTAAGAAAAATTAAAACTCCTACTTTTTTAAGAATTATTTTGGTTTGAGAAATTGATTTTAAATTAGACGATGTTTTTATGAAGTAAATATTTTGATTCCCAGAATGTTGTTGGGTTAAAGAATGTCTTGGTAAATATTACTTAAAATTCGGTCATGACGTCTCGAGTGCCAATGCCAAAATTTCTGTGTTTCAAAGAAGGTGCATAGTTATTGTAGAATGAACATGGCGAAAGATGACAAGAATTTAAAAAGGAGAGAATAGATGGTAGCAATGAATTCAAGAAACTTCTTTGACCTGATTAAGCAGTTGAGATAATTGAAATGGACTTTTGCGTAGAAGTTTGTTGGTTTACATTATATAAATTATGAGCAGTGGAAAAGTTGAGCCTGTTTTATAGTTGTATAAGCGAATTTGTCTCCCATTACATGAGCAAAGGAGATTTGTGTTTTGATGAAACGATTTGAATAATTATGTTATTGAAATAGGTTTCTAGATAGCTTGATGAATTCGTAAATTTATAGCTTCGTAAATTACTGTTTTTTTTATATATACAAAAATCTTGCTAATTATTAAAGCTTTATTTTGAAAAATCTACTTTGTTGCGATTGATATTGGCAGCCATTCCCCAAATGCGGCCTGAATACTACCGTGTCCAAAATGTAAGGCCAATTTTTTCAATTTAAAATTCCCGGGCTTATGGAATTTTAATTTTTTTTTTTCTTTTTAGGTTGCTGGCGCTGTCCTTGACATCTGTGTGAAATTTTATGTCAAAATATTCATTAGTATTTGAGTTACGCTTGGCTTTGTGAGACGAGGTTTTCGTCCTTTTTCCAATCTAATTTCATACGTTACTCTTTATAAGCAATACAGCAAAAAAATTAATATTTTCTATTAAAAACATATATTATCTTGAAAATTATTGGGAGGTGGATCCTTCTTTGGATCATCCTTGTCTGACCATTAGGTAGATCATCTTTGCCATGATTACCATGGTGTGAATTTCAATCAAATCGGTGAATGACAGTTCGCCATCTTTTTTTTATTGGATAGATAATGTTGAATACTTTCTGATGAGTTGGAGAGGCTATGGATCATGATCCCAAATTTTTCTTTACATTTAATATGGTTTCCATTGGTGAATCTGCTGCCGGTAGTGAACAATTTTTACAAAATATAGAATGTTTTATTTTGTATTAATATTTTAAAAATGCATCGAATTTTGATATATATAGAATCATGATATTGGACAATCAAAATAAAAGAATATGAAATTAAATGTGAACATAAAATGGAAACCCTAAAACTGCTAACTGAGGAAATCTAGAAACGGTAATCGCAATGTTTGAAGAATCAATGACTACTTAAAAATCGCAAAGAACTGCAAGTTCAAGTTACTGCCATTGGTTATGGAATTAATCTGTCATAACTTTTGAACATGGTTCCCCTCGTATAATCGTAGTTAAAAGGTTGTAATTTTCAGCCATCTGGAATGGAGCCATGTGGAATTGATGCCGCTTTTATTTAATTTTCATCTTTAAAAGAAACGAGGCTGATCAACTACAGTTATTGAATTTGAAATTCAGTTCCGCAAAAAAAAAAAAATGATCCACGTTTGGAATTTGAATTTGATTTTCTGGATAGAACAGATGACTTTAAACGGAAAGTGAATGCATTTTTCTTCCGCAACTGTAAAAAGCAGCAATAATTTCGATCTTTACAAATTAATAGACAGGAAGGGAAAGATAGGAACTGTGTGTTCGGCTTCCAAATTAAGGAAACATGGTTCGAAATCCAGCATATAATACCCAACTGAAAGCTTTCTTGTCTATATTGTGGTTACATCCGTCGGTCGGAAAATTACACTCCACCCATTTTTCTGAGTCGAATGAAAGGAAAATCTCATTTTCTGCCTTGATAGTTTTTTCAAAATTGTTAGGTACACTGTAGTAGACTTCTATTGTGAACTCTGGATAACGCGCAATCTGCTAAATACGATTTTCATGTGATGCGTGTGACTCATTATGAGTATCCTGCAATGCGGGACGAATATCTCATGAGTTGTCTACTCATGGAGGGAAAGAGGGCAGCTTCTGTTGTGAGGGAGCATCTGTAGGTAGAAGCCTGACTTGGCTTCGAGTCGCTGAAATAGGGTAATTAAGTGCCTTTAAAGAGGACTTTTTTTGGTAACTAAGGACTTTTCCAATAGGACTTTTAGTGGTTTTGCTTATCTTATGAGAGAAAATCCGGAAAACTCCAAACAGGAAGTCCGACTCTCGAGGCAAGATGCTGAATCTGGCAACTAGCATACCGTTTACGGAATACCAACAGGGAAATGCCCCTTAAACCTCATCTTAATTCATATATATGTTTAGAGTTCTAATTGGCTGCTTGATTATTGTTGGTAAATTAAAGATAAGTTTCTAAAAATTCAAATTAAAGCGGTACTCAAAAAAAAAGACTTAACTTTTAACTTTTTATCAATAGTATTTTTAAGTTTTAAATTCGGTACAATTAGCGACCAGTTGTCGGTGCCGTAAACATATTGAAAAACGTAAACTCTTTTGTTTACCAACACACTAGGGGATTATGCTGAATACCACAAACGCCATAGAGTCTGCTCATTTTTAAAACAGTGCCTACAACAATGCCGCCAGCGAATTGAACCTCGGCCCTAACGCTGACCAGCGCCGTACGTTGTCACGAGTCGGAAGGTTTTCGTAAATTGTTTCAACAAAGTAATAAAATCGTCTCGAAGACAGTTCTGTTGGTCAATTGTTTACGAAGTGGATCGCATTAGTGACAGACTGCAGAGCGATCTGGGATAAGACTAATAATTATGGGCTCTAGTGTCTCATTCCATTGGGTTTCAGACGAAAAATATTAGATGTCCAAGATGAGCTTCCAACAATGAAAGAGAAGTAAATCGTAAGGTATATTCTCACTTATTTAGAACGAAGGAAAAAATACATCGCAGTAGATTATTAAAGTGGTGCGTAAAGGCGCCTTGCACAATTCAGACCATCAAATGAAAGAGTGGCGAACCTTCTCGACATCCTGATATCTTCTTAATCCCTCTTAACAATTTGATACTACAATAGAAAATATGTAGAGTGAAAAGTTTTCTATTGTAGTTTGATATACTGTAGTATCAATTAACCTATTTGGGACCAAACTCTTTCATTTGAAGGAAGTAAATAAAATTTAATTTTTGAGCAATTTAATGCAAGAGTATGGGAATAAAAGGGAAAAGTGGAGAAATATTAATTTTTACGCGAATTGCAAAAATATTATTACAACGCAATATCAATCCAAAGCAATCATTCTTCCGATGCACTAAATTTTTAAAGCAATGCCATGTAAAAGTAATATTACATAACATTATAACTTCATTTTGACATTGACACCTTGTAATATTGAAATTTCTATATATAATTTTTATGAAACTTTTCATTCCATAAAAGTTTGATTGTTACTAGCAAATGAGAATAATTCAAAAGTAAACAAATTTACAAAAGTGTCTACAATGAACGTCTAATTGTTATTAAAAAAAAAATTACCCAGTGAGGGCAACTATATTCTTAATCGGAGATGCTTTTTCTATGCCACGCAGTGAGAGATTTGAAAAATTTATAATGGAAAAGACTTATGCCTCTGTCTTATGTCGGTTAAGTATCCTGAGATTAAAAACAGCCATATAAAATTAAAACTAATTTTTATCTACATTTGCTTTTCTAGCATGTTATTCCTTTCAGAAAATAATAAGACAAGTATAAACAATGTTATTATACACCTAGACAAAATCTCTTTTCTACATTTCAGTTGGCGAAGCAAATACTACTGGTCACTCAACTACGAAGGTGAATGCATCACATCCGCCAGTCTGCAGAACAACTTGCGCCAAGAATACGACGACAGGAAAGTGGTAGTCGTCAGCAGCAGCGAGAAAAAACAGCTGCAAGAAACCATCTCTTCCAAGTACAGGACGGTTCACGCAGCTGGCTCCGGCTACAAATCCCTGCTTGTGGCTTGCAAAATGGCGGACTTGTACGTACTTTCTAGAGACACTACCTATTTCTGTGAAACTTGTGCACCTCATGCGTTGCTATCTGCGCAAGGTGGTGGGATATTGAAATTCAATGAAATACATAATGCTACAAGTATAGACAGCAATGACTTGGTTGATAAGCAAGTGACATATTTGCTGAAAGATGATAAAGATGGAAGTGTATCATTCCGTAATGTAGATGGCCTTATAGCCTACAGGAAACCTGAAGATGTCATAGAGCTGTTCGAACTTCTTAAAGGACAAAAATTGCAGAATTAAAAAGATCATTTCATAAATCCATATCTTTTAATAAATTTTAGAGAAAAAACTTTAATTTGAAAGAAATGCGTTTATATATCCTTTGATTAAAAAAGGATGCGTTTATGAACTTGATCAGTATTTTTTAATGTCGACACTATTTTATGCGTGAACTTTTAGACTTTATTTGCATTTGCACTAGATTGATATTGTTGTTGGCTATACTGGAAGAGACAGCAAGGACGATTTGAATCTTTTTATGAAGTGACATTGTAATATTTGATGCTTTTTTTTTCTTTTGCAATAGCCAGCTAATTGAACTATTTCAGAATGCCGACGAGCAAATGTTTTGAGAATTTTATGTGAAGGACTACATCGGACCAAGGAAATTAAAATGTGATATTTTATAAAAAACCGAAAATAAATGCATTTTATAATAGTTGTGTTTTTGTTTCGTTCGTAAAATTAATTTTGTAGAGACACCTTCCACTGTATTTACTCCACGAAAACAATTATTACAGGCGTTAATTAGTGCTCTATAAACCTTTCAAATGTATGCTACTATGTATAATTTCTAAAGATTTATTTGTCGTAGTTGAAAATTATAAGTTAAAGTACCTTGAATAATCACTTGCAAAAAAACACTGAAAAAGAATGAATTCAAATTTACATTATAGGTTTGTAACCATTTTTAATAGTAAGGTAGTTTCCCCCTTCCTCCCTTCAGGTTCGAATCCTGAAAGTGACATGGATATTTGTTGGTGAAACATCCACGTTAAACTATACTATAGATCCCGGTCTAATTAGCCTACAGTTTGCACAAAATGACCGTAGAGCGACAAACCAAACCTCCTGGTTATAATCACATAAGGCTCGCATTTTTTTTTTTTCCAAGGATAGACTAGATGAATTTTATGCTGCCTGATAGCCAATTGGCTAGTACTCTGGCCTTCGGTAACACAGGGTTCAAGTTCGAATCCAGGCGCTGGATAGATGTGGATTACGAACCACTAGCAAACGTTAAACTGAGCAGCCTGATGGCCACTTGATTAGCGCTCTGGCTTTCTGTACCACAGGGTTAAGGTTCGAATCCTGGCGGTGGCATGGATGTTTGTGAGTGGTTCGGAATCCACGTTAAACTGTAGGTCCCAGTTTAATTAGCCTAAATTGTGCACAAAATAACCGTAGAGTGACAAACCAAATCAAACTCTTCCTCCCTTTTTGATAGCAAGGTGGAATCGACTGATTTCTTTACAGAGCATATTTAAATGTGTAAAATGTTATGAATTAAATCATTTATAGTTAAAAGTAGCGCAAAACAATAATATCGTCTTTTTTCTCTGATATTAAACAAGAATATAAAATGCCTTTTGAATGAAAATACTCGACTGCAATTGGGCATTTTTTACAAAATAACTCGTATCATTCTAAAGAATTGATTTACATTATCTTTATTCAATATAATAAATCCAGATTTGTAAAGACAGCTTGTTGTTTTTTTTCTTCTTTCTAATGCAGCTGGCAAACACTTAGACAGCTTGGTCTTGGATGCCTTAAGGTAAGTGCTGCAGAGACGTACTCACTTTGCATTACCCAGGGGGCGCGTGTAACTTGAAGATAAGCCACGGACGCGGAGTAATGCAATGCAACGCTCCGCAACGCTCTACGTTCCTATTAGACCGGGACCTACATTTTAAAGTGGATTTTGCATTTGTTTTTTGTTGTCACTAAAAATGAACCATAATGGCAAATTAATGATCCATTTTTTTTCATCCTGCACACTTTAGACTATTTAGACCGGGACTCGAACCTGAAGCCTATCCATGGTATAAAAGCCTATGGTATAAATGACCAGACCTCTAGCCAATTTCCCATCAGGGCGCCTGCATTGAATCAGAGGAATCTAGCTCTGATTCTGTTGTACAACAATCTGACTCGCTCAATTTATTATTAAAATGTTATCGATCTAATTCTAACCATACACATCTTTAATTTTGGTAGCAGTTATTCAAAACCGTATTTAAAAAAAAGTGATCCTAATAACAACCACAAAATGCTGCTTCAGTTTCTGCTTATTAGTTTAAGGTGCCGGTGCCTGAATGGCTGAGTGGCTCCGTGCCATAGGTTTCGAGTTCGAATCCCAGCGGTACCATGGATGTTTGTAATGGTTTGGAATACACTTTAAACCGTAGATCCTGGTCTAAACATGATCGTAGAGCGTTGCGGAGGTATTGTTCATTCATATTCCGCGTCCGTAGCTTATTTTCAAGCTACACGCACCTCCTGGGTAGTGCTAAGTGAGTAACGTCAGTGCAGCATTTGCCTTAAAGCATCGAAGACAATTGTGTAAGCGTTTGCCAACTGCATTAGAATAAAAAAAAAGTTTAAGGTGCCTGGTCCACTATCTTTTCCCTATTAACATTTTTTTTTTTTTTCTAATGCAGCTGGTAAACAGACATGGACGTCTTGGATGCCTTAAGGCAAGCGCTGCACAGACGTTACTCACTTTGCATTATCCAGGGGGAGCGTGTGACTTGAAGATAAGCCACGGACGCAGAGTAACAATGCCCCCGCAACGCTCTACGATCTTATTAGGACCGGGACCTACGGTTTAAAGTGGATTCCGAACCACTACACACATTCATGACACCGCCGGGACTCGAACCCGAAACCTGTGGTTACCGAGCACCAGAGCGCTAGCCACTCGGCCATTCAGTCCCCTCCCTATTAACATAAAAACTGCAATTAAGTTGAAACTGGAGAGTATCCATTTACACTATTTCTTGCCAAGCACTTGACAATCATAGGATATCTCTTGGCTGCTCATAATATGTCCAAGAGGTCTCTCAAGAAAGCATGCTAACTTTGAAAATTGCATCGTACAGATATTTTATTTGAGTTGTCGAAAATGTTACGTATCTAAAACTCATTAACTGTAACCGTACTTCGTGTGTGAACTTTTTTTTTTTGTTCAATTTATTGTTGGTAGTCACCAATTGTAGACGCTAGCTATGTATGTGCTTTTTTAATATTATATATCTATATATAATTATTTGAAATGTGTCCAAATAAAAATTCGGGAAAGTATCGCAATATGCGAGTTGATTGACTACATCCCAATCTTCCGGATACCTGCTTAACGGTTCATTGGACTAGAAAGGTAAGAAAAATTTTATACGACATTTTCTAGTTTAGCGAATTGTTTTGATGAGGTAAAATGGATGTTTTCTAATTTGTTTGATGAAAAACATTGTAATATTTCCAGTAATTCTAGTATCAGAATATTGGTAAACGGGTTAGTTTCTTCCTTTGTTTTATAATATGTGTATTTATTAGTTTTGTTTATTCTTATTGTAATTTTGGTACTTACGCATTAACGCTACCTTGGCTACAGATTTGGCGGTTTTTAAGTGTCGCCAATCTAACAGCTACAGATAATTGCTGATTTGTTGATTTTTGAAGCCATTTTTTAGTGCTACGAAAATGCGTATTTGGGATTTGCCAGAAACAGAACAAGATGCAATTTTATTTTTTCAGGAGCGAAATATTTTACCAAAAAAAAAACCGAAAATGTCCCAATTCCCATGACATGAAACTTTATTTTGGTAAATGTAAATTTTGGAAATGCAATTTCAGTCAGTGTGTTTATCATGTGGGACTTAAAAAAGACAACTGGTTTGAGTGAAGCAGAATTCCATTTAAAACCGTCAAATCTGTAGCTGCGGTTGGCGTTCAAAAGATAACTGCGTGCGCGTGCGAACAACAAGATTGCTCTTTATTGGCGCAACTGTAGCCAAGGTAGCGTTAATACGTAAGTACCGTAATTTTTAGTTATTCTATAACTTTGTTTAATGTACGAGTAATTAATACAATGTAGTCAGTTTCCAAAGTAATATGGATTGATTTCAAGAAAACTGAGGCATATCTCTTTAGATGTGTACGATTTTCCCTTTCATACTTGAACCCTTTCTTTGTTTTTCATCGCCAACGGTACGAAAAGACTTCGTCATTTTCATAATAGCATGTTGCAATTCGTTAGCTTTATGTGAATTACAAGCCAGTTTGATTGCTTTGATTATTCCCTCTAATTCGTGGGTAGGCTATTTGTTTTGTATCCGCTCTCAATGTTAGTTAGCTTTTGTTTAACACTGTCATTTCCTGCTCAGTATGGCCAACACTAATCCTTGTACCGTTAAACATCATAAATTACCCAATGACACCATGTGCACCAACAAAAACAATTCGAAACTCAGTAATTTCGGAGCAAAGTGCAACGTAGATCTACCTCCTCGTGGTGCACTCCGGGCAACGTCTGATACGGCAAAATGATCTATGTACACGGCTTTCAGACTGGCTCTCACTGTTTCTTAGAGCTCTGCAGGGTAACGCGGATGGATTGTCCCAAAACAAGAGAGAGGATAATTAAAAGAACCCTTAGGTGCTCCTTCTTTGAGGATGTTTCCGCTAGAAACAGTCACAAGGCCTGGTACGATCCTACGCATGATATCCCTGATTGGCCTAGAGAAAAATCGGTGGCATTGCTATGGCTTTTTTCTTGCCAAGATTGTCACCATAATCACCTTCACAGAAATTAGACAGACTCTCCTGTGATAACCAGGAAGAATTGGAGGTCTCACCTTGCTTCCTGTTCTGCACTGCCTCCTGTTTCTTTATGGAAACGTTGTTGGATTGCCAGACTTAAGTGGATGGAATAAATGATGTCATTTGTTTCTTACATTCTTTGTATATTTTATGATATAATTTATGATATTCTTTGATAATTTTTGATATAATTATGATATTCTTTGATAATTTTATGATATTTTTTGTATATTTTATGATTAACTTGCCATTGGAAGTATAAAAAATGTTGAAACACGCTTATGTGAACTAATAGTTGTGCATCCGAGAAAGCGTACAAGAACGATACTTGTAACATGTTTTCTTTCTGACAATGAATCGAGTCGATAAAAATTGATATCAATTCATCGATAGTTTAATTGAGTTCTTATGGTTCCCCATAATGCGTCTTACAAACATGGGGCCGTTACTCTTTAAGGTCCTTCAGGTATGCTCTATAATCCTTTCAAGATTTATGAGAACAACGGTATTTTTCCATTGCAATGACAATGATAAAAGGATTCTTTGACTAATTGAAGTATAAAAGAGGGATTCTACTTTTATTTATTGTTTATTTTTGTAAAAATATACAAATAGGCCCAAATCATTGCCCAACGCCAACATGAACATTTAGAATGCAGGTTTGAATCTGCGGGTAATGTCTATTGCAGGCACTGCTTCCAAAAGCCATGAGGCTCGATGATGATTGGGGCTTGCATTAATATTCAGGCTACCTGATAGGAGTCCGATGGATTTTCTCCTTATAACATGCAAAATGTCGTCCCAAAAGGCAATGTCCTTTCCTCATCACTCACCCGTAGGTTGTTCGTGGAATACGACGTTCAAAGATTTTTAACAACAAAAAAATTTATACGACTTTTGTCTGTATCTCTCGACAGTAGGCACGAGTGGTGTCATAGTGCGAGCAAGGTAGAAATCATCTTGTGTCCAAATCCATCGAGTCTCCTCATTTTTATCAAAGAAGACCTGAAAACTTCCAAGTAGTTCGACTCAGAACAAAGCAACATCCCAAATGCCATCGAGTCTGAAACAGTGTCTAGAACCCTCCACCTCCACTTGTCGGCCTAACACTTTGATCTTATCACAAGTGACGTGTTTTGCATATTTTTGCCAAAATAAAGTGAAATCGGCTTTTTTTTTAAGAACAAAATGATAGCTTATTCGCAAAATAAAAAAAAATGTAGTGTGCTGGGTCCCTGTTCGGTCTCCTTGATTGTAAATGGGTTGTGTGTTGGCACAGGTTTGAGAATTTATTTGCACACGCATAAACACCATATGCATATAATTAGGGCACAAATATTTAACACATTTAAAGTAATTGAAATATATAATTGTAGTTTCGTAGAAAGACCATTTATGAGAAGAAAGTCGAAATATACCTGTTCTCCAGATGAGAGTCTGCAGGCCAACTGACCATTTCTCCTGAAAGTTACAGGGGGTGCCGATATGACGAATAAAGCATACATTGTATTAAGAGTGACACATCCATAACTAAATATAATTCGTATATTTTGAAAAAAATAAAATGGAATAAATGATTTGATGTTTTTTTAAATGTTTAGCATAAGTAGAAATTAATGCCAACTGATATAAAATTTGATATATCTGTTTTCGACCCTATAAATTAAAACTTGCCAATTAAAATTTGAATCTGAATAATCAATAATGTCCTGTTATATCGCTCTATCGGTAACATATTGCGACCTTCTTGTATCTTGATCAATAAAATAATCTGAAGGTTAATTGCTTTGACACAAAACGCTATTTCCATTAAACTTTCACTTTCCTAAAATTCCTTTTTTGTTCATTAATTAAGAGAAAGTATGCCAAAAAGAATTCGGAATTCCTCTACTTATTTTTATGCCGAAGAATGAGGACGCTTTTGAATACCGCGAATTCTTTGTGTCACTTACGGAATTGGTGGCAATCTCATTCCAGTCTCAGGTTATAATACTGGGTGAATTATTAGAACATCCGAGAATCGTTGGACACATTACAAAAATCACGTAAAAAAAAAAAAAAAAAAAAAAAAAAAAAAGATAATGAAATAAAATATTCACTAACTTTTAATATTGGAATTACAATTATAAAAAAAATATTTAATAAATTATTTAAAATCTCTTGATTAATCATAGTCCTCGATATTTCGATTTCATGCCGTATTGCAAGCAGTTTAAGAGTTAGCATACTTCCACCAGATTTAAGTCCTTTGGATTTTTCATGTGATGTTGCGTAAAAGATTGTGTCTAGCAGATCATTTGTATTGATTTGCATGTGCTGAAACAAAGTATAGCAGCTAATATTTGTTCCTGTAGTTTTTTGATACTTGTCGATCTATAGCAGAAAATCGAGTAATTGTTGAATCTACTACTACTATACCCAAAAAAACCAATTATTTTTTTTTTCAAAAACTCTTTATTTATACTTTTCAAACTTATTTCATCGCCTTCAAAGTAACCTTCCGGACACAATGCACTTATGCCAACGTTTTTTCCAATCCTCAATGCATGCTAAAAGTCATCGGCAGGAATGGCCTTCAGCGATTCGGCGATTCACGTTGAATCTTCTTCAATCGACTCAAACGGGGTGGTCTTTTGAGTTTAGGAATAGCCAGAAGTCGCACGTAAATCGGTGTGAATACGGTGATTGTGGAAACGATATGGGTTTCATTTTTGGCGGAAAAGTCACGAAGAATCAATGCAGTGTGAGCTGCCGCATTCGGTGTTTCTCGGTAAGAATCGAGATTTGACGCGTTTGAGGCCCAAAATGGAATGGATCGATCTTTTTGAAATTCCAATATCAGCAGCAAGGTCTCTAATTGTAAATCGACGGTTTTCAAGCAACAAATCTTTAATTTTTTGGGGGTGAGCTTCGTCGATGGAAGTTGATGGTCGACCACAGAGCTCTTCGTCTTCAAGGCATTCTTTGACCTTCTACTTATACCACTTGTAAACATTTCTTTCTGATATAGGAATGCTCACCGAATGCCTTCTGCAGCATTCTATACGTTTCCGCAAACAAAATTGAATGCAAGTTCTTTGCTCAATTAATTCAAACGCTTCAAAATTGCCGGAATCAGTTTTAGCGTCTCCAGGCAAGCGTAACCCAAACACTAATGAATATTTTGACGTCAAATTTCACACAGATGTCAAGGAAAGTGCCAGCAACCTAAAAAAGAGAAAAACATCTGAAATTCTATAAGCGCCGGGAATTCTTGGACACAGTAGTAAGAGCAATCAAGGCATCTTGCATCGAAATTTATTGATTTTAGCACTAACATTGCAAATCCATGTTATTTTCTATGATATTGTAATGTAGAGATGGGCAGGATGCGGTCTATTCTACTAACACACAAAAAAACTATTTATATTTTTAGGTAAAGATTCTCACATTTTGATGTAACATTAAAAATAGAGAACGTGTTCTAACTTTATTTTTTTGATTAAAATCTTCGCGTATTAGATGTATACGATGTTTTCTACTCTATTACAGACTTTAAGATCAGATTCTTTGTCAAATAACGTGCTAGCTTGGATGTAAGATACTTATTTACGTGTGTATTTTTTATTATGATATTTCAAAAATATATGTTCAAATTCAAAAATCACCCTCTTAAGTAGTAGCTCATACTAATGTACTCTGGTTCTAACAGGTGGACTGAAAGGTTCGTAGGCTGACACATAGATAGCGCTGCTAGTATAAAATCCATATAATTTTTGAGTTAACCCTAACCTTCAAAAGACACGTGTATAAATTTGACACCGGTTGCACTATTAGTATGCGAGTTATAGCATTTTTAGTGTTCATCACGTGCAGTCCGCTTCGGCCGACTGTCGATTGGACTCCGGTGTGAAATGATGGAGCCATGTTTCATTGTCCCATATCGAAGCAAAAATTCGGGTTTATTAAGATTGAACAGCTCCAAAACACTGCTTAGAATCAACAATTCGTTGTTGTTTTGGGTCGATTTGAGCTCGCGCGGCACCCGCTTTGAACAGAGCTTTCGCATATCCAAATATTCCTTCACGATATGTCCAGCACATTTCCTTTGATATCTCTAGGGTCTCAGCTATCTCAATCAACTTCACTTTACGGTTATCAGAAATTATTTTGTGAACTTTTTTGATGTTTTCGTCGGTAACAGCCTCTTGGGGCGTCCACTGCCTTTCGCATCGTCCTCGGTGCTCATTTCGCCTCGTTTAAATTTAGCAAACCACTTCTACCGTTGATTTTCCTGGTGCAAAGTCCGAATAATGTTTATCAAGCCAAGCCTTGGCTTCAATAGTAGTCGCCAAAAAAGCAAGAATGCTTTATTACCACACGAAAATTCCTTTTTATCCATTTTTTCAAACTAACAAAAGTTGCTTCACTAAAAATGCTATAACTCACATACTAATAGTGCAACAGCTGTCAAATTTATACACGTGTCTTTTTGAAGGTTAGGGGCTAACTAAAAATCATATGGATTTAATACTAGTAGCGCCATCTATGTGTCAGCCTATGAACATGTCAGCCCAACTGTTAATTCATAGTCTAATAAGTTTATTTATCTTTTTTATTCTTTTAATTACATGTACAGTTCCTTTATATATATATATATATATAATACAGGATGTGATTCAGTGATCTCGGAATAAACTTTGGTGGAATGGTACAGCTTACTAAAGCATACATTTTTTTTTGTATTGGAATTTAGTGAACACATTGAGTGAAATAACACATCTTCAAACAATTTTTTGTAGCAACCAGGCAA